>JASAMW010006764.1:0-21750 GCA_030247985.1 Epsilonema sp. ZAB3_2
GGGTTGGTAGACCCCAGGGGGATTTGGCAGGGTAGAGTCAGAAACATAAAAGTACAATACATAAGGGCAATGTAGAGACATGCACCAACTGATACAAGAAAACCCTTGAATATTTGAAGAAGTAGGCTCTAGGAATAAAATGGTCAGAAATACGAAAAGCGTTTTTTCGCAGCTTTTTCGACCTTGTTCTGCCGAAAAGCTCGCTCCAGTAATAAAACTGCCACAGCTCCTGATTCTACATGGTAGTGCAAAATAAATAAGTGAAATAGCTCTTGATTCTACAAGGTAGTGGAAAATAAAGAAGTGAAATAGCTCTTGATCATCCCCTACGTAACACAATCAAGACATGCAGCAGCTGTTGTAGTATGTATGTACTTACTCATTAGTGCGCTACACACGGAGCGAGAAACCTATGGGAATTCCCCGTACGACTGCGATGAAGCATAGGGAGGCCAGTGAATTCACCGTGAGTTTGGAACTCCACCGTGATGTGAACACGTTGGCCGTCACCAGTAAATTACCAGTACTTTTACTGGATTACTGGCAAAAATATTGCTGCCAGTAATTACTTTTACCTTACTTTTACTGGCAGTGCTGCCGGTATTTTACTTTTACTTTACTGGCTGGCTAATTTTTTTTACTGGTACTGGCAAAATTTTAGTAAAAGTAAAAAGTAAAATTTGGTTTTTGTTGGAAAATTAGCCCTGTGGTGAAAAGATTTTTAGTGAATTTGCTGACGCATTTCCAGTTGGGAAAAGAAAAATTTTCTTTGTAGCAAGTCATTTTAGATTCTCTGATCATGCCACTGACTCCTCCATCCAGCAACATTACGTACATACGTAGGCCTATAACGCGCATAGCATGCAGGGTAGGCCTGGTTGGTACCACTATACTATGGTTCGTCATGAAATAGGTTGGCGGTTGGCCCATGTGAACGATATGCAGAAAGTAGTAAAGGTTGCACATGAACGATACCTGTACTTACGTACGTATGTCTGTACATACGTTTTGGCGTTGCAGCGCTCTTCATTCCTCTGTTTTGGTAGGTAGACACTTTGAAAGTTACCAGGTTATAGCCAAGCCTTATGTATGAAGATTAACCCGAATACAATAAAAAATAAAATTGACAACCAGAAAAGCATTTGTAGTCAACAGGAAACATGGCCATAAAATTTTGCATTTTTACTTTTACTTTACTGGTTACTGGCAAGGTTTTACCTTTTACTGGCAGTTTGAAAGCGCCAATACCAGTAATTACTTTTTACTTACTGGCTATTTTCCATTGAAAAGGTATTTACCTTTTACTTACTGAAATTTTTGAAAGTGCCAGTAACGGCCACTACACCCCCAATTTACCCATCGCATGGCACTTTGCTGAGTGGAAGTTTTTGCAGACACAAATAGCAGACCTGCTATTAGGCCCAAATTACCCCCTAGTGGCGAATTATTCCCATCGAATGGATGGCATTTGCTGAGCTGAAGCTACTTGTCTTGAGACCCCCAAAATTACCCCCTAGAGGAGGAGTTACCCTGTCCTATGCCATTTGCTCAATGGAGGCAACATGTGTCGATGAATTTGGAGTATGGGACCCCAAACCAAAATTACCCCAAGGGGTGAATTTACCCCATTAAATGCCAAAATTTTTGTTGCTTTGTTTTAGATATCTGAAGAAATTTCGCGTGGAGTCCTGTCCTCTGTTCAAACAGCATCAGCGTCATCAGCACAGGCCGTTCACTTGTTTCACTTGGCATATTGCCAACCAGCGTCAGGTGTCAGGGTGTCTTAGGCTTTGTTCATAAATTACGTAACGCCGAAATAGGGGGAGGGGGGGTTTGGGCCAGCGTTACGGTTGCGTTACTTTACTGGGGGGGGGGGGGGGGTGGCGCAGCAAACGTTACGTAACACCCATGGTGGAGCGCGACTTTTGCTTTCAAGGCATATATTATTATGGTAGGCTTAATTGATATCAAAACTAACAGTAATACTAAAAGCATGTCATGTACTATTGCATTCTGTAATGCATACATAGCCTACTACGTAGATGTAAATACAACATAATGTACAGTACAGTACATCATTATTGATCCAAACGTTACGTTACGTTTTGGTGGGGGGGGGGGTGTGGCTCTGGCGTTACGAAAACGTTACATAGGGGGGAGGGGGGGGGGGGGGGTGTCAGCGATTCCATTTTAGCGTTATGTAATATATGAATAAAGCCTTATGTACCTATGTGTCTCATGACAGCCTTATGTACAGGGTGTCTCAAAATATACCGCCCACATTTCCGTGCATGTAACTCTGGAACCACACCTTAGATTTCATGCGTTTTTTCCTTTGTAGTCAAGACCAACTGTAATGCGTACAAAATTTTAGCTTCATAGGCCCAGTGGAAGCTGCTCACACATCTTCTTTCTCCAGCGGCCGGAAACGAGGTTATTTCAAACTGGCAGTGCCGATTAGAGGATTATCTGTGCATAGTCCAATATAAAATTAGCCTTATACTGAAAAAAGATGTTACAAAATGCTAGGAAATGTGTATCTCATGCATTAGCCCCAGTGCCAGCATAGCAAACGCATGGAACTGGGTATCTTGCAAATTTAGACCGAAACTTTTCTCCATACTGAAGAAAAACGTCGATTTTGAGCTCCGAGATTCAAACCGTCGCAATTTTCGAAGTATGTGGAGGTGGACTAAAGTACAAATTATAATTCTAGGACCCATGTATTATTTATCTCGAGAACTACGCGACGTAGAGCAAAGCGGTCAAAACTTCCACGGATAACTTTAGCTCGCCTGTCCAATAAAAAAAACCGTTTGTCTCCAGCTGCTCTATGTGTCGAGATCTCGCCAAATTTCTTCAGTACTAAAATCGCCAAATCGGGCGTGGACCATTGGGCAATTCTAAACCTCGCAAACTGCCGAAAAATCAAAATGGCAGAAATAAGCATACGTGATGAAGACGATGAAAATGCGCATCGGGCGTACAGGGTCGTAGGGTGTCGTGGTTTGCGTGGTTTAGCGTCTGCCGAAAGGTGACACGATTTCAGTGCTGAAGGAATTTGGCGAGATCTCGACACACAGAGCAGCTGGAGACAAACGGTTTTTTTTATTGGAGAGGCGAGCTAAAGTTATCCGTGGAAGTTTTGACCGCTTTGCTCTACGTCGCGTAGTTCTCGAGATAAATAATACATGGGTCCTAGAATTATAATTTGTACTATAAATAGCTCAAATTTTCATGAAAATCTAAAGTGTCGTTCCAGAGTTACATGCACGGAAAGGTGGCTGGTTTATTTTGAAACACTCTGTACTTCTTGAGTACTAAGTTAGTACACAAGTACCTACCTGAGCCCTTTATGTATTTTATTGAGTACATACTACAACAGCTGCTGCACGTCTTTATTGTAATATGTACAGTATTATCGAGAGCTCTTGTACTCCTTTATTTGCACTGCCTTGAACAGGTGCTTATTTATTTACTCCTTGATTTTTATGTAGGCCTACAGTGTACAGTGATTTATGTACTGTAGGCCTATAATGCACGATTTCCATTATGTTGACTGAGCTTTGCTATGATTTTCCTATATAGTTTCATGAGGAAGGGTAGGATTACGTCTGATTTCCTTTGTGGAATAATAATAACATCTCGATTGGGTTGAATTTGTTTCTTCTGTGCAATAGTTACTCATAAAAGTTTGTACCTGGAGTCAATTCCACAGTGTCATGGCCCGTTCACAACGTACGCTGAGGCGTCAGTGCAGCGTCAACACCAACGCAGACGCAGATGTCAGCGTTCAACGCAGATTTGGTGATCGCAGATAATTTGCCGTGAACATCGTCGTAAAACTTGTCGAAATATGTGCATACGTACCGAACATGTCGGCGTCTTCATCGGAGCAAAATAGAGATTGCATACCTTTCTACATTGCTGAACGCTTTGAAGATCTTCGTGGAACGGGAACGCTGACATCTGCATTTTCGGCGTTCAGCTTCAGCGTTCGTTGTGAAGGTCATCAGAGAGCCACAGTGGGGCGCCACAGACGTGAACTTCGAATTCGCTCCGAATTCGGAACCCTGACTATGCTTCAACATGCAAAATCACCGAGTTCGCTCCGTTTTTCGGAACGTGCGTGTGAACAACCGAGTTTGTAATTCGAAGTCGTGTGAGTCATTGACGTTCGTTTCGGATCAAAACAAAGTCATTCCAAACTCGGAGCGAACTCGCTCGGAGCAAACTCGGAGCACGTCTGTAGCGGGCCAGTGACAACATGCCTGCCAGCCATGTACACGATCTTCATCCTTTTCTAAACCGCTTTGATTGGCGAACGAGCCATTTAGGTGTGTTCAGCGTAAGGGAGAGCAGGGGTTTTCCCCATAAAAAGGAGACAGCGGACAAAAAAGGAACGGACAAAAAAGGAGACGGACAAAAAAGGAGCCAACAATCAAAAAAAGGAGACATCGAAATCAAAAAAAAGGAGACAGTGAAAAAAATAAAGGTGACAGCAGCAAAAGAAAGGAGCTACCAGCCTTTCGTTTTTGCAGCTAGTGAACGCTGGCTTCAAATAGCTTGCTTCAAAATATTTTCGAAAAAGAAGCAAATTATTTCGCAACACTCGAGCTGGCTGCATTAGAAAGAAGCGACTAAATAGCTGTCATCTTTTTTAGGGCTGTTTTGCAGCTAGCCAGGTTTTTACCGTTAACCGGGTACATAAGCTCTTACGTATTTATTCCATACATACTCAAGAGCTGCTGTACATCTTTATTGTGTTATGTACAGCATAATCAAGAGGGTTGTCACTTCTTGTTTTGTACTACCTTGTAGTATCAGGAGCTGGCAGCTGGCTAGTACTCAAGAAGTACATAAGCTCTTACGTATACCCAACCCAGTGTCAGACAGAGCCACAGTAAACGGCCTGCCATTGAGGCCTAACTCTCTGCATCCAGTATCTAGGTAGGCTAAGCCTTAGCCTAAAATGCAACGAAGTGCATCGCAGCGACATGCAATGCAAACGCCAGCTGAATCTCAGCTGAAAGACAATTCATCATTCTTTGTCCTTCTTACTCTATAAGCGAGTAAAGGTACAAAAGAGGTACAAAAGAGCCATTTAGCTGTGTTCAGTAGTCAGCGGGTCAGCTTTAATAGTGAGGGGTGCTCCCCATAGTTTTTTTTATAAATGAGGACAGGAGAAGAATTTTAGCAAAAAATTGAGATAGATGTGATTTCGCAATTTTTTTTTTTTGAGATATCTCAATTTAGCCTATCTTCAAATCTTCAATCTGTCGTCAACGTAATTTTAAAAATGCGGATATCTTATTTTCGATATTTCCACCGATCCTCAAAACGAGGAGATAGTTGTCGCCCTATCCTCATTTTTGAACAAAATTTGAAGACAGCAGATTTTCTTCCCTAACCGGATAGAAAAGCAAGGTACCATGAGATAGGTCGGCGGAAACCACGCCTGTTCATGTACAGATCTCATGGCTACCTGCCGTCCCGCCAGAGATACAAGCCAAAAACCTCGAAAATTGGCCCCTGAACTGGACCTGTACTAAACAGAAACTTCAACAGCTTGTAACAGCGCAACCAGCGATTTTCGAACATACAATATATACATCAAATGAAAGCTTAGAACTTGCTCTATCACCCCAGCATAGCAGCCTTACCTGCTGGATTTCGCCACGGCGAACCCCTTTAAATTCGAAAGTCGGTGTAGGGGACCCCTTGCCTTTAAGGAACTACCAGGTGGTTCAATCATCTTCAGCTGCAGCGAATGACAGTAGGCAAGAGTTGGCAGCTGTGCATCCGTTTGCCAGCGGAGACAGCGGAAGCATTTCTGCGCCAGTGCTCAAGCCTTTCCACGTTTTGCCCAATGGAAGTGCTGGAATGGCCACTGCAAGTGGGATGCAAAAACAACAGCAGCAGGTTTTGAATGGTGCCATAGGAAAGGCGAAGCAGTTCGCTGGAGGCTTGACCCCTCCAGACCCCAAGAAAAACGGAGAGGCTGTGAAGGAGCCAGAAAAAGAGCCGTCCCCTTTTTTCCCGAAGAGGCAGCAGGTTATAAACGGTGCCATTGCAGCGGAGAAAAAGGAATTCACTGGAGGATTGACCCCATCCCACCCCACGGAGAAGAAGGAGCTTGTGAATGAGACAGAGAAGAAAGTGGGGAAGGCTGCAAAGGATTCACCAGAAAAACGGCCAATCAGCAGTGGGGCTTTAGAGAAACAACCAATTGTCACCGGAGCTCCACCTCCTCCGCCTCCTCCACCTCCAATAATTTTGCAAGAAATGGCTAAAGTCCAGCTGAAACCCAGTTCGAAAAGAACATTGAAGGAGGCGCCTAAGAGTGGGGATGGTCGAGATGAGCTGTTGGCTTCCATTAGGAGTTTTGGTGGCAGCGGAGGACTGAAGAAAACCCAGTAAGTGCATGCTGTCATGCGTACGTACGTACACAGTATGTACGTCATTACGTTCACTCACTTGTCAGAAAGATGTCAGTCAGTAGGGGTTAGCTAGAGTCCTCCAGGCAAGCGATATTCGCGTCAATTGAAGAAGGGCGATCGGTATGACAAAATGCTTTTCTTTCAGGCAACGAAATAGCATACTTTCGTAAGAAAGCTGGCCGATTCAAGGATGGATGCGACGTCATACGTGCGTATGTACATAGTACAAGCGGTGTATCCTTAACATTACGACAAAACGCTGCCTGATTGATGTGAATGGATCGTTGGCTTCTTTGTGCTAATTTATGAACCGAACAAATTTTTTTATCATGACATTTCATACTGTTTCTGGTTTATTGACCTATCTGTGCATACTGATTCGATAGTTCATAGTCCCAAGAGCTACGCATACAAGCCCAAATAGGTAGTATTGTACAAAATGGTGATGTATGGAGATAGCGCGCGTTTGCATGAAAACGCAAGATGTTAAAAAAATGTATCGATAATTGTCGAGCATGCGCCATGCGCAATATTTCTTATCCTGGAGTTGCTCCACAATAAATGTACTGCAGTAACTTTATTGTTTTGATTTCTCTTTCATTACACAATTTCCTACGTCTGGAAATGGACATGTACCGTACGTACGACAAGCAATAAAATTTTAGCTACGTCACGTGAAAACGACAATTGTAACAAAACAACAGAATTTGATTTGTCCAGCTGGATGGTCTCCACCAGCCTTCCACTCCAGTCAGTTCACTGCTCTTTGAGAAGGCCATGCCGGAAGTTGAAAATTCAAGGACTCCTATATATTTTGTTTCTAGAAGTTCACGGTTGAAATGGATTTTTGTTTTTTATTATGAAAAAAAGAAAGGAGGGAAACAAACGCACGCAACCGCGAACGCGAAGTCATCATCCGTCGATCCGTGTCTAGAGAAGAGAGAGAGAAAGAAGAAGATATAGACTTTATTAGCTGTGCAACAAGCTGATAAGCTGTCCTCAGTATGAGTGACAAAGAGGTAAGCAAGCAAAATTAAGGTGTTTTAAGTTACTGGGCGCTAGACGCGGAGGGGTTAACCACTGGGCACTGGGCGTTGGGCGCTGGGCGGTGAACAGTTGCATCTATTTTGCGCAAGCGCATGGACGGACTTAGACTTTGAATTAGGCTTAGGCTGAGGCGTACCCCTCTGCATCCAATACTGAAGCCTAAGCCTAAGCCTAGCCTCAACCTCAGCCTTAGCCTAAGCTTAAGTCCGTCCATGCGCTTGCGCAAAATAGATGCTACTGTTCACCGCCCAGCGCCCAACGCCCAGCGCCCAGTGGTTAACCCCACCGCGCCCAGCGCCCAGTAACTTGAAACACCTGCAAAATTACTGTTTCTATTACTATTATGTATTGAGAAATACTGGGAAAATAATGCGTGCGTGTTGTTGCAGAGAAGCGCGAGCGCGGAGGGGGAGTTGGCTGGCGGAGAGGGCAGCCGTTCCGTGAGTCCGGATAATCGTAATAACATCAAGCACGAATCCAGATCCGTCTCCCGATCCGTCTCTCGGTAAGAAAAAGTATCTTCCATATTCTGTTTTGTCTGCAGTGAATTCTTACACTGAACATGTACAGAGTCAGTCGTCACTTCGGCTGAAGAGAAGGTTATTTTAGATCTTTCTTTGTATGTGAATCTGCTGTTACATGTGTTGCTTGTTTTCTGCAGGAGTCCCAAGCGTCATAAGAAGAGCAGTCGTCGACACAAGGAGAAAAGTCGCTCTCGCTCTCCCCGCAGAAGCAAACGCTCACGCAGAAGCAGAAGGTAACGAGTGGAGTAGTAAACTTTGCTCAGCAGCTAGAGCTGTCTTTGGACCTTTGCCCGCGCTGCGAATAATAAACGTTCTAGCAGCGTATTTTTCTTCACGCTTCATGGATTCCTATTTTGCGGGAGTGCATGCTGTAAATTCCCGTGGCCAACTCCAGACCATATACTATACAGTAGCATACAAACGCAAGCGAATTCATGTCAGGTTCACATAACTTCCTTCCACGTTCACTCTACTTTTCCATACTTGGCGTTATGTGAACCAGCTCTGAACCTGAGCCTACTGTGTCGTTAGAGTGTCATCTCAATGGGGGACAAATAACTTTCGCGTACATGTAGTAGCGCTTTTTGTAAAAAAAATAATTACTGCCTGCCCTCGATTTCGTCCCTTCCTACGAGTTTACAGAAAGTGAGGACAGGCGGGGAGGCGGTATTTATTACTTATATTCAAGCAAAAAAATTTGCATAAAAAACAAAGGAAACAAAACAACAAAAAGCGCTACTACATACACGCGAAAGTTATTTGTAACCTCTCCCATTTTATGTACTATCTATCTGTATGCTTTGTTATGTGAACCAACTGTAAGCTTCAAACAAGCTGCTATTGATCATTTACTAAAATGGTATAGTCAGTGGGACGATCAAGACCGTGCTTGACAATTTTCGCGCTCCCGTAGCAATCTTAGTAAATCTGGCATTTCTATACAAGAATAGCAAGAGTGTTTGAAAAAGGGTCGAAAAGCCGGTTGCTATTCTTGTATAGAAATGCCAGATTTACTAAAATGCCACGGGAGCGGCAAAATTGTCAAGCACGGTCTTGATGGTCCCACTGACTATATCCTGTTGTAGCCGCTCCCGCAGTCGGAGTCCCTATGAACCCAGAGGTGGTGGATATGGCGGCGGTGGTGGTGGTGGTGGCTATGGCTACGGAGGGGGCGACAGTTTCCGTGGTCGCGGAGGAGGAGGAGGAGGAGGAGGTTATTTCCGCGGAGGAGGCAGATACGGTAAGAAAGAATAGTAGTTCAAATATGTAGAAACGGGTGGACAGTGGTCGCAGCCACTTACCCTAGTTATGGTATGCTCACATACTGGCGTACGCTGAGCGCAGCATGGACTCTCCTGGATAGAAAACACCGAAAGCGAAGCAGCTGCGCTTGGCCATACACTCCATGCGCTTGTGAGCGTACCATCATGAACACTACGCTATTGTACGCATGCGTACGCAGAGCGATAATGCAGAATCAATGCAATAATAGCCGACGGCACACGAGACAATTTACTCGGACCGAGCAAATCTGTATTTTATGCTGAAACAGTGGAACCACGAATACGGTCGGACTGTACTTGCGTCTGCTAACCAGTCTACCCGTGTGAGTACTTTTGCTCACACCGAGCATCTTCTCATCTGAACGGTACAGTAGCAGCGACCAACTCGCACCTTCTCGCACCTTGCTCGGTACGAGAATGTCAGCTCGTGTGAACGCGCGTGACGAGAAAATGCTCGGTGCTGGTAAAAGTACCCACGAGGTCAGACTGCTTAGCAGGTGGGAGTTCTAGTCGGTCCATACTCATCGGTTCTTATGTTTCAACACGAAAGATCAATATGCTCCTTACGAGTAACTTGTCCTTTGTGCCGTCGGCTAATGACGTGTGTTTGTGTGTGTTTTTGCAGAGAACGTGCCTCCGAATCGCTGTATCGGCGTGTTCGGGATGAGTCTGTACACGAGTGAGCGAGATTTGAAGGAGTATTTCGGCAAGTTCGGCCCCATTGAAGATGTCCAACTGGTCTATGATCACCCGGTACTAGACGCTGCAGGGAACAGAGCAGCCAAAGAGAACCCGCCAGTGAATTACTAAACCAGAACAAACTTCCATTTTGTTGTTTGTGGGGTTATGTGCTGTTGTACCGTGTACGGGGACTCTGGGGTAAACCCGGCCATACTTTATGACCTCGGAGGATTGATATCTCTTTAGCCGACAGACTATTGGTTTGGTTGGCTGGGTTAGTGTCTCATGGCCGGGTTTACCCCAGATTACTGCCTGCCTATATCCGAACTTTTCTGATACCCGAGCAACACTGTTACTCGTTTGTTTTTGTAGACGGGTCGCTCTCGTGGCTTCGGCTTTATCTACTACGAGAATATTGACGACGCAATCGAGGTGAGTGATCTTTCCTTTCCTTTACCATTGGTGTGGTTAAACTAGTAGTAGTTGTAGTGGAGGCTGGGCGTTGCGCAAGTTTCCGACTGTGTGGATAATCTTAGAAGTGTCTGTATTGTTTCTGTTTGTTCTAGGCCAAGGAGCGTGGAGCTGGAATGGAACTGGACGGACATCGCATTCGCATCGATTTCTCCGCTACTAATCGACCTCACACCCCCACGCCTGGAATCTACATGGGAAGACCGTAAGTTTCAGCCGACACAAACTAATAAATGTACCTACCACACTTGCTTACACTACACTCCCAGCACAGTGCACGAACTTGCGGCCGGCCAGGCTCAATCGACAGCTCAACTACTTGTGTGTCAATAGTACGTGCCACTTTTCAGTGACGGTCGCACTGGCGGAAGTCGTGGTCGGGACTATGGTGGGGGTGGTGGGGGTTACGGAGGGGGAGGAGGAGGAGGTCGCCGCTCTCCCTCTCCCTTCTACGGACGTGGCGGGGGCAAGGGACGCCGCTCTCGCTCCTACTCCTACAGTCCCCGTCGCGGAGAATACTACTGATCCATCCATCCATGCCTGGACGACACTGCTGCGTCACCAATGGATGGAACAAACGTGCGCGCTGATTGGTGGATGGTGACGTCACTGAGGATGATTGCTTTGCTGATTGGTTGAGAGACAGAAGACGCAAGGTTAGTACATACTTGGGTTTTCGTTTCTCCGCTTGCTTGGTTCTCTTTGCATGCGATTTCTGTAGCGTGGTAACTGTCTCTCTGTCCGTCTATTTACGGTGTACTTTTGTTGTTGCGGTACGTACAAGTACGTGATGTTTTGTGGCTTAGGTAGAGCGAGATGAGATAAGGGTTGATGATGATGATGTTTTGTTGTTGATGTTTGAGTGACTGAAGTTGTACCTGTATTCGCCTTGCCCCATAAGAGGAGGTGCCGTTTTCGCCCTCCTCGCCGATTTTTGAGCTGCAGTTAGCAAACGCGTAAATAAAGCCGAAGCAATTACTTTTTCAAAAAATATACCAGAGTTGCAAAAAGTAATTGCTTCGGCTTTATTTACGCGTTTGCTAACTGCAGCTCAAAAATCGGCGAGGAGGGCGAAAACGGCACCTCCTCTTATGGGGCAAGGCGAATGTACGCCAGGTATGTACGTACATGATGTAGCGTGTTAGTAAGTACGTACTGGTTGGTAGGTAGCTGACGCGAGGAATATTTTACTATATTGTCATATGCGAACGGGCATAGGGGGCATTACAGCGGCTGAATTTATTGACTTTGGGGGATGTCGAGCCGGTGAATTGAGAGAGCTTTTCAGAAGCATAATGTGGACATCCTGTAACAGATGGCGTCTCTCTTTTCACAGGCTCGCCCTGCTGGGGATTTTCTCTCATACAAATACGTGCCCGTTTGGTAGGTACTGTATGTAGAAACTGTAGGTACGTATGTGTTTATGTACAATACAATAATACACATTTGAGGAAGGCATTCTATCCAAGAACGATTTGTTAATGTACGTGATATCCATCCGTATGCGTTGCTGTAACCTACCATATTTGTCTGTGTACGTAACCATTGTAGTATAGGTAGGTAAGGTCGGTACTGTATGAGTTTATTCACCCGATTTGCTTACCGATTTCCTTGTTTGAATGGTCTTCGTTGTGTTGAAGGGCAAAGAAAATTGAAGTGAAGAGGAGAAGAAGGAGGAAGATAGAAAAGACAGCTCAGAAAAGAGAGAAAGAGCGCTAAAGAAAAGAGCTCATGAAACATGCACATGTGGGAACTTCTCCTCGGGCTGTTGAAGATAGAGAACAGAACAGAATACATCATTCCGAATGAATAAGACATCTCTAGCGCTCTTCTGCAGAGAAGAACAGAAAGAGAGAACAAAGAAGCTGATGAAGCTTGAAAAATGAACAGATCCGAATACAAAAGAACTGAATTCCAAATTCTCCCAACACAATGGCATCTTAGGGTACTGTTGGGAGTAAAACAGCAAGAAAGCCACGAATCCGAAGATTTCCCCTATCCGACTTGGTAGCTTTACCCCACAGTACCCTACTTTTTCCAGGCTGATGTTTCAAAATGTAATTTTTACGGATGATGACCCAAGCACGGTTACCGTACGTACATGCGCACATATTGGTGAAAACCTCCATGAGCGCCTACCTGCACATCCGCTTGTGGCGCAGTGTCGACGTCGCAGGGGTGGGTTATTTATTTTATATTTTGTATGAACGTAGTACGAGTACAGTAACCCTCAGCTTTGCAGCGTGGAACAAGCGCCACACATGAGCGCCTGCATTCAATGGATGGTATGAGAGTTCTCTTCAAGTTTGGTAAGCCTTCGCTTTGATGCGTATAGTAAGTACGGCTATGCTTTACTTGCAGTCAACTTTACGTCAAAGAGGCCTACTGCGTAAAATAAATGTATGCCATCAACCTAATAGTGTGCAAACTATTGAATAAAGTTTGGTTCTGTCTGTGGCGAGTTTATTGCGTACGAAGTGATGTGTTCGTCACAAGTACCGTATTGGTTTGGTATTTCCATGTTGTATGCATTTTGTGCCATACATTCCTGTGTAAGTGTCTATGCCCTGCTGTACCTACTACGTCACTTGTAAGTTGCAGCTAAAGAAGCGACACGATGGCCGTAGCCAATGGCAGTGACGATTGGCCTATCACCTCTACTGCCGACCCTTTCTTCGCTCCTCTGAAATCCAGCTGCACACTGGAGCAATTGGTGTTGGGAATATCTGGCTCCAGCGATGACACAGAGCTATCCAAACAATTTCCAACCTCATCGGGAACCGCGAAACCCGTAGAAACGGAAACACATCGCAGCAGAAAGCGTAGGGCGGAGAACAACCACCAAGATGACCCTCAACTGGCACCAAAATTGGCCAAACTCGACCCGAAAATTGGGATGCCACAGCTGAGCCTAAAGAAAGCCATGATGGACGTTGCAAAGTTCGCTCTTGCTGGCTATGAAGGAGAAGAAAAAGTCAGTGCGCAGGAACGGATAGCGGTCAAACTGGGAGCGAAGCCTAGGAAAAAGAAGGCTGTGAATTACAAGGAATTGAAGGTGCTAAGAAAGCAAAACAAAGAGGTGGAGAAGGAGGAGAGGCAACGCTTGCAACTTGTAGGAGGCAGGGGAAAGATAAGGAAGAAGGAGCGAAAGCGCGCGCAGCGGCAGAGAAAGATTGATAAATCGAAGGGGAAGGTGTGATTTCTAACGTCATTTGTTTGTTTGTTTGCATTGATATTAAAGCTGAGTGAGTAGCATTTCGCAGTATTGTTCATACGTGGTCATGCGTACGGCGCATGCACGCAAGATTTATGTGTATGATGTCATGTAAAGCTGAGTGAGTAGCATTTCGCAGTATTGTTCATACGTGGTCATGCATACGGCGCATGCACGCAAGTTCTATGTATATGATGTCAACTTCATCAAAGATGCTATTAAGGGGTGGCATTGGGAAGCTCAGGCGTATAAATACGAGGCGATCAATGCCATTGGAGGCACAGTTTCACTTCATAAGGTTGCTTTGCTTTCACTTACTGGTTTTACTGTAGCACAAAAGCTTTCATTTCCCTGTTGCTTTTGTGGCGTTCGTAGTTTCTTGGTAACGTCTACCGACAGGAGCTCATTGATTATTAAAATGGGTGTGCTTTCTGTAATGCCACAAAGTACTAGAAGCGGGCAGTGGCGCTACGTAGTGCGCCGGTGTGTGCACACGACAAAAGTGTCCATAAGAACGATTTGGATACGTAACAATAAGGTGTACATGCCGGAAAATATGGAAATGCAATTTCCGGTTGTATCTGATCGAGCATCGATTCGGCTGAGCTTTATCCTACAAGCTTTGCCACCGCACGACAAGTCTAATTGCTTCTGTTCTATCAGTAAGCATTCGGACGGCGGGTCCTTGAAGTTTCGTCTATGTCAAGAGCATCCGCAGTTCGCCTATGCCGTTCTGCCCACAGCCTTGTCGTTCTATGGTCGGCAGGTTGTGGAAATCACGCTGAAACACGATCAAAAACCTAGCAGCTGCTCTTCCGCCTATTTCTTGACCAACAACCTTCTGGAACAGATCTGTACGCAATGTCCGAAGTTGGCGGCGCTCACCATGGAATACCTGAACTTGAGCAGCGTGGCAGAGGAAGAAATACTCAGCTTGACAAAGTAAGTAGTAAGTACCATACGTAGATATGCCGTATCACGTTGTACTTTGTAAATCTTAAAAAGTCGATATTCACCTCGCGTCAATAGCGCCGCAAGTGAAAGAGTCACGCTTGAAAGTTCACGACTGGCCAAAATGATCGGCTTTTCCAAGTCATGTTACTGCATGTTAATACTAGTACTGCATGTTCAAATTTAGATGGAATGAGTACTCCGTACTTTTTTTGCTGCAGGCTGAAAAAGCTTCGCCACCTGTCCGTGGTGGATTGTTTCGGGGTCAGCTCCCTTAACAGTACCAGCCTTCTTCGCCTCATCAGCGCCGGCTGTATCCGCTCCCTCGTGATCAAAGACGCGCGAACCGTGAGCGACACTTTCCTCCGTAAACTGGCGCCGAATTTCCCCCAACTCACCCGATTCCACCTGGAGAATTGCACCAATCTTACCGGGGACGGAATCGCAGCAGGAATTCTGCCCTGCTTGGAACTAATTCCGGACAATTCCACCTTCGTCATCAAGGATGAATCGGCGGTGAATTTGACCGGAATTCTGGAGTGGCTGAGAAAGGACGGCAAACAGCACGAGCTGGTCTGGAAGCAGGAACTGAGGCCGGTCGGGAATTCCGGAAACGCGTGGGTGTCTGAGCTGCTCGTTTGGAAGCGCGAATGCACGGGAAAAATGGCCAGAATCGTTCAGGGCCGGTTGGTCGTTGAAACTATGCGATACTGAGAGAGAATACGTAACACGTAAATGGCAGTACTATGTACTGCTGATAGGAAGGCAGTACACTGTACAATACAATAAACATACCCACTAGCGCCAGTACAATTACAGGGTGTCTCACGTAGACCTACCTAACGACTCAGCCGTATAACTTCCGTATTACAGTAGATATGAAGCTGAAATTTTGTCCCCAGAAACCCAAGAATATACCATACTTTGTGGCAAAATTTGAGCCAGGTACGTCAAGCAGGGATGAAATTACGAGCTTGCAAAGTTGCGACCACTTTTTTCAGCATTTCGAAATCATTGGTGCCACTATTGACTTCGACAGACCCTTGAAGGCTGTTATGGGCAGCAAATCGCCTGTATTTTTGAATCCTTTGTGTTCTGGACTGTGGTGATGTTCAGCCATTGTTGTACCACCGTATTGCCATGTTGGATAAGCTGCTAGACCATGCTGAGCAAAAGATTCTAATCTCAAAACCATGCTCAGTGCAGGAAAATGATAAAAACAGGGTCAAAAATTTATAAGCCTGTAATTTCGTTCGCTGTGGGCCTATCTGACTCAAATTTTGCCACAAAGTATGGTATATTCTTGGGTTTCTGGGGAGAAAATTTCAGCTCGATACCTACTGTAGTACGGAAGTTATAAGGCTGAGTCGTTAGGTAGGTCTACGTGAGACACCCTGTATTATGTACGTACTTGTGTACTGAACATAGTGCAATACCATTAGCTCATGGGCTCTTGATTTGATCTATGGTATGGACTGCAGCTAGCGAAATAAAGCATTTTTTCGTCGTACAAGAATATTTTATGCTTCAAACTGTGAATAGCGACAGATATTCACTCGCTAAGCTATCCAGTGAATATTTGTTCAGGTCTAGTTGGAGGGCTGTTCGATGCTTTCTGGCTTCCTTTGGATGGGTACAGTACCTACGAAGGCGTTTCAGTAGCTGAGTTTCCGTGTTGTACAGGCACTCCTTTGGAAATATTTCAGGATATGCTAACCCATTTGGACATAAAGGCATGCAGCCACAGTAGACCGCCTCCAACCTGGAAAAACGAATCTCCGCTTCAGAACAGAATACCTTTGTAATTTCAACCTACGTACACGTACAATCGGTATGGATGGATGTACAGAGTGTCTCATAATAAACCGAACACTTTTCCGAGCATGTAACTCTGGAATCAAACATTAGATTTTCATGCGGTTTTTTGTATTTAGTAGCCAAGGCTTCAACTTAGATGTGTACAAAATTGCAACTATTTTCTCCGCATACTTCGGAAGTTGCGACGGTTTGAATCTAGAAGCTCAAAATCGACGTTTTTCTTCAGTATGGAGAAAATTTCAGTCTTAATTTTTCAAGATACCCTGTTCCATGCATTTGCTATGGTGGCACTGGGGATAGTGCATGAGATACACATTTTCTAACATTTGGGGACCTCTTTTTTCATTACGAGACTAATTTTATCTTGGACCCATGCATACAAGACCCCTAAATCGGCACTACCAGTTAGAAAAACCCTCGTTTTTGACCGCCGGAGAAAGAAGGTGTTTGAGCACCTTCCACTGGGCCTACGAAGCTAAAATTTAGTACACGTCTAAGTTGAAGCCTTGGCTACTAAATACAAAAAACCGAATGAAAATCTAACGTGTGGTTCCAGAGTTACATGCACGGAAAAGTGTTCGGTTTATTATGAGACACCCTGTACATATGTACCTACCTACTATAGTACTCTCTACTTGTTTGTACAGATTATATTGTACGTAATGTACCATGTCACATTCAGTACATTCCAATGTTACGTACATCGCGACGCCGAAAAACTCATGCTTTGCCGTTGAAACAGCGACGTGTGCAGAGCTGAGAATAGCGTAATATTCATCCTTGGATTCCACAAAGCCCCATTTCCTAATGTGGCACTGCAGCTGAGCATACGCTTGGGCAAAAATGTCTGGAAAATCCACAAAACTTTATAAGAGCTAAATAAATATATGATGACAAAGAAATGAGAATTGGCCATACCTGGCACATCGCTGAATCCCTGACCCAGCACCGAAAGTTGAAAGGTTAGTTTCTCGCTCGCCAGTTGAAGCACAACCCGAAAAAACATCTCTGGATTTTTGTCATGTTCCCTAAACTTATAGTCAAACATCCATGCTTTTTCCATGCTTTGAAAAAGTGTGGTTTTGCTCTTTTCTTACCATCTGTGCGCCCATACAATGTGTAGGCTGGCATCATCTTCGCAACCGTGATGCATTCTTGGTAAACTCTGGAGATCTTTTGGAAAGTTTACAGGAAAGGAAAGCACGCGACATTTGGGCAGAATTTTCTTCGCTAAGCCCTTAGGCCTGTAGTCTGGCATTAGCTTGAGAAAATGGTCGATATTGCACAGGAAACTGTCCATATTATGACGAGAGTTGAAGAGTACAGTGTCAGCAACAAGACATGATAGAATCTGATTGTATCCGAATTGGAAATCTCGATCTTTCGCTTCCTGAATTGGATAGGCGAGCTGATTTTCGTGAAAATAGAGAATTTTTCGAGCCAATGCCATCTCCGGACGTAAGGCCAGTAATTCTGCCAGGTTGAGAATGCTGGACGCAAAAATCACCCTGTAAACAGATTGATCATCCAGGAAATTTGCTCATTTGCCTTGGAAAGAGAACGGGTTTGATAAAAAACCAAACAACTTACCTGTATGATTTGTCCGAGGGAATTTGTTCAGCGAAGTGCAGTGCACTCGTTCTCGCTCTCCAGTGCCATTTCTTTGCTGACATAGTCACCAGTTCGACTGCCTCGTTTTGATTGGTCTTCGACAGCAGTTCGTACAAAGAATCCATGAGAACTTTGTGAGAGCCACCGTAAAATGGCTCCAACAGTAAAACGGCAGCCATCATACTAAAGATCAGTTAACTGTGATGCATGTCACTGCGTCAGAGCCAGTCAGTATGTACAGGGTGTCCCACGTAAACCTACCTAACGATCCAGCCTTATAACTTCTGTATTACAGTAGATATCAAGCTGAAATTTTGTCCCCAGAAACCCAAGAATATGCCATTTGTTGTGGCAAAATTTGAGCCAGATAGCTCAACTAGGAATGAAATTACAGGCTTGGAAAATGTTGGACCCTGTTTTCCCCCATTTTCCGCACTGAGCGTGGTTTTGGGACTAAAATCTTCTGCTGAGCATGGTCAAGCAGCTCATCCAACATGGAAATATGGCGGAACAATAATGGCTGAACGTCGTCATGGTCCATAACACAAAGAATACAAAAATACAGGCGATTTACCGCCCGTAACAGCCTTCAAGAAGCTGTCAAGGTCAATAGCGGCACCACTGATTTCAAAATGTTGAAAAACGTGGTCACAAATTTGCAAGCTCGTAATTTCATCCCTAGTTGACCTATCTGGCTCAAATTTTGCCACAACAAATGGCATATTCTTGGGTTCCTGGGGACAAACTTTGAGCTTGATATCTCCTGTAAAACGGAAGTTATATGGCTGGATCATTAGGTAGGTTTACGTGGGACACCCTGTATTTACGCATAAAGAAAATTTCAGCTGCTAACACAGCTATATTTTTTTCTAATAAAACCTTGGTATTTGGGAAAAAATTTTATCTTCCAGTAAACCAAGCAGAAACAAAAACATTTTTCATACAAGAAGAGCAACATTGCGGTTCGTTATTGTTACAATTATAAAATTAAGAACTACTGATAGATGCCACAGAGAGCAGCCAAATACCTACCAATAATAATTCGTTTCTCACGCAGGAACGGAACACTCAACACGATAGTGAGGTCAAGAGAATCATCGAACTAACTGTACTGTACAGAACAGAAGACCAAACTCGTTAGTATCACGCTAAAGTTACAAGAACAATAACAAGAAAAACAACGAAACAATGAGTTACAGTAGTAAATGTGCTACAACGACGCTATCAGACTAAAAGATTGTTGTACCGATCAGTTTGTCTGTGCCCAGCCCAAGACCGTGAATGCGTTTCAGCTTTATGCAGTCTTTGTAATTCACAGTGCAACAACTCATACAGAACGATGGTTCAGCAATGCTTCTTGTCTATCCGTGCTTACGAACAGTTTCCACTCGATTTCTGCAATAGGAAAATAACACTACCCATGACACTACGCACTTTACGAAAGGCAAACTGAATCGCGCCACCCCAAGCTGTAGTAGCCCATGAGGAGGGGGAAAAACTACATCTGTTGGCCACAGTACACAGTCAACATGGCAGTTTCAAAATAATCCTGTCCTTTCTTCTGTCTAATATATACAAATAGCAAATACATAGGCTTCCATTTTCATTCTCCCAAAACAAAACAAAGGTACACTGTATATGGATGGGGCAATTGACGCCTTACTTGAAAGTCTGATAGCGTTTCAGTGGGCGTACTGGCTTCGCCTTCAGTATTTCAATCTTTTGAACTGAAACAATAACAAGCAAATCAAATGACATACCAGCAATGCATAATGCTGAGACCGATAGGCAGTATTGCTGAACCTCTGAACCTTATAGTATTCAAAAGATAGCGTTGGTGTTACTTTTGGTGGGGTCGTAGACGTTTTCTGGTTCCGTGCGCTTCAGTTTCTGGTGACAGTGGTATCTGTTAACGTAGGTGGAGTAGCGCGGGGATTCCTGCAGGCGCTGGTGCATCTCCCGATCGCGCTGACGCTTCCTGTCCCATCTGAACATACAGTACAGTCTGTCTTCATCAACATTCATCATATAATAGTGCATGTGCTGCTCGTGCATAAAATGGTTTCAGTGGCACTCGACAGGATATCGACAGCTAAAGAAAGTATTTACACGTGCGTTGCGCAGTACGCACCGTTCGAAGAGACCAGAAATACATTGCGGAGTTTTCCAAATAAAATAGAGAACAGAGACCAAAAAAAGTGATCAATAAATATGGGCGCCTCAACCTGTCTCCAATTTTCTTGGGCTGTGCAAAACATAGGTAGGTACCTGACAATTCTCTTCTCCTCCGCCTCGAGTTTATGATGCCTTCGGTCGAATGCGTCGTCGTCCAAAACTTCATTCTCTTCCTCTTCCGCCTCCTTCCTTTTTCGCGACGTCCTCTCCCTCTCCCCGGCCTTCTTCTTCTTCTTGCTTTGGCCCGAGCTCACCAGTCGGTAGGACGGAACTGTAAACAAAGCTCAGCTTCAGTTTCCGTGACGTGTCGCCCTTAGTAGGATCAAGCAAGATGATTGCCTCTATGATAATCGAATGGCCTTCGAAAGATGGGGGGAGGGCATGCGTCGAATGGGAATCGAACCACCACCTTCGGGCATACTGGACAAACGCCGTTCAGTTACGCAGTACATTACACTCCTAAGCCCATCTGGCGCCATGGTTGAGGCGGTAGCGCAGGCGCCTGGCAGGTTCAATTCTCTCACCTTCCACTCCAGCATCCTCCCTCTTGAACGGCTCATTCTTCCTCGCATCCAGCGTGACCAGCTCCACAATTTCCTTCTCCTGCCACCCGTCTTCCTCTTCCTCCGCCTCCTCCTGCTTTATCTCCCCTTTTTGCTGCTGATGCTCGTTTGAGCCGGTAGACGTGGCTCTCTTTCTCTTGGGAGTCGTGGCTCCTGCGGGTTGTTGGCCTTGGCACTTGGACTGCGTTCCCTTCGTGTCTTTGCTCTTTCGTTTATTGTTGCTGCTGCTGTTGGAGGGGCGAACTACGATGATGGAGGACGGCGCTGGCACCTGCGGTTGGTGGTTAAGCTCGCAGTTTTTGCGGCGCTCTTTCCGGTCCAGACGACGAAGCAGCTAAAACAGATGAAACAAGGGGATCAGTAGTAGGCCAATGAGCCATCGAATAAAGCATGAACTACAGTATTACACACACGCATTGTACATGATGTACAGTACGTACATACGAACGTAAACTACGTTTTTGCAAATAAGTACATACATAATTACATTACTATCAACTCTCTATGTACTGTATGTACATGTACACACTACGTTGGTTGTACTAAGATTGCTGCGGGGGAATAGAAGACGGACTGGCGGATCGATAATGTGTTGGTCACGCTTGTGTAGGAAACCTATTAGTAGTGGACAGGGGGAGGGAGGAAGGGAAAAATGTCATCGCGCGAGGAGCGCTGCCCACTGCCGAAAGAAGAGAGAGACAAAAGGCTGGACAGCCTTCGCTAATAATTACCCTCTCTGAGCGCACAGCAGGCAGGAAAGGCGATGACAAGATAACTGGAAAGCCCGACCCAAGGAGTGACCAGAAAAAATAAATGCCTTTCTCCGTCTTCTATTAACTCGAGGCAACTATACATATACATACATACCTGCTGAACGTACATCCATTTCACACCTCACTGTCTCAAGTATGTACGCACTTCCATCCAACATTCTCAATACATCCTGAATGTACCTGCTCCTTTTCCTCCTGC
>JASAMW010006765.1:0-13078 GCA_030247985.1 Epsilonema sp. ZAB3_2
ATTTACCGGTGCATAGCCCCATGGGGGTATGCAAAACACTGAGAGGTCCCATATGGGGGTATGCATAGGGGGGGGCGGGTTATGTATGGGGCATTTTTTATGTTTTTGAGAGATGCGCGCAGAGGCAGATCTTTTAGGTCAAAAGCGCGTGTTTTAGGGCATAATTGAGGTAAAAGCGGGGTTATTCTTGCAAGTACAATACACCCTCAAGCAGGCTTAGAACTGCACAAAGGCGAATGAATGCTTGATCATTCCTCAAAATAATTCACAGCACAAAAGGCAGCACATGTTGACGTTTCATTTTACGTACTGCAACGAATTCTACGTACAAATACGTACCGTATTTACCGGTGCATAGCCCATGGGGACTACCGATAAGTTCCCCCCCCCCATATGGGGGTATGCATAGGGGGGGGGGGGGTTATGCATTGCGGGGGAACTTATGCACGGGGCATCTCTTCCTATGTTTTTGAGAGGTGCGCAGAGGCATATTTTTTAGGTCAAAAGCACGGTATTGGAGGACACACAATCGTAGTCAAAACACGGTTATTCTAGTACATACTCAAGTAGGTTACAACACTTGAGCTTGGTGTGGGAGTGGCTATGGGTACGATATGACCAGCTTACATAGGTAGGTTCAGTACTGTACAGTACATATGGGGGTATGCATAGTGGGCTATGCATTGGGCATTTTTTATGGTTTGCCAATATGGGGGTATGCATTGGGGGGGGGGGTTATGCATTGGGGGGGGGGGGGGGGGGTTATCTACCGGTAAATACGGTATGCACATGTGCGTATGTGTATACGCAAAAGGACAAATACTTTTAAAATCAATCATGGCAAGTGCATAGGAAAACAATACGACCGACCGTACGTAGTCGCGAATGAGAGAGAAACGCGTTGACTTCTTCATTCATAGATCGATTGCTAGGAATCAATTTCCTCAATCCTCAGATCATGATCAAATCAGATATCTTTGACGTTTTCGATTTGCGCTTTCCGCGGAAACCGCAGTCCGTCCCCGGGTAGCGGACTAGAGAGCAGGGGACAGAGTACGGCGGCCAGCGGCCGACGGCCCAACACGGCCCTCAGGTTGGCCGCGAGGCCGAGGTCGTAGTAGCCGCGTAGGCCGAGCCAGGCCTCCTGCTGCGTCTCGCCTCGGCACACGTGATACAGCTGCTTCGCGAGCAAATACGTAAAAACAGGGCGTTCCAATGGAAATTGGCCAAACTGTCCTTGCACAGTCAAGTCCACTTTGCTTTGTATGAAAACGTGAGCCACTTTACGGTGGTCCATGCGATATTTACTTATGCTCTGTCATTTGCTGGACCTGTGGGCGGATTTATTCTACAGTACCCCAGAAATACAGGGTGTATGAATTTCCTCTCCGGGTGTTTGTGCCTCTCGTTCCTCAACGGAGCATTTGATTTCAGTACGCTCTTTTGCATATGGTAGCAAAGGCTTCTACAATTGAGCAGGCAAAATTTCAGCCCCGTAGTCCCTCTACCCAAGGAAGTTATGAAGGCACAAACATCCGGAGAGCAAATTCTGATACACCCTATACATCGACAATATTTCCGTACTGACAATTCGCGAATGACCAATCTCTCGCGGAACGCCCTGTAGAGAGGAGGAAGCAGACGAGGCTGCTCATTTGGACGCCGGCGAGAAAGAACTGGAGCGGGCCGATCTGCAGGGTGATCAGGGCCAGATGTGGCATGAGTACGAACCAGAAGGTGGCGGGGGTCAGGCCGCCCAGCCGCTCCCAGATGTAGGACCAGTGAAAGTAGAGGGCCAGAGCGGCGCCCACCCAGGCGTAGGCCGCCGCCAGCAGGTAGTAGCGGTGATTGTGCCAGCCCACGCACGTGCCCGCGAACGCACTGCAGCAAACAGCAGAAACGCACGTACTGTATGTTATGCACTGTACACATGCATGTAACCTATGTGAAGTGTACGTACAAACGAAACTGTAGAGGCAGACATTCGAGGGTCGGACTACTACAGTAGCCAGTGGGGGAAAAAGAAGGATACGCAAACGGTCCTGGGGGGGTAAGTCGGACCACCCCCCCAGAAAGGGAAAAACAGACCCCGGAAACCCCCACTAATGAAAGTACTCATTGTACAAAAGTAAGTGCTGGAATTCTGATGCAATATTGGCCACACCCCTGGTGAAAACTGTCCCGCATTATACAATGCGTACGTAGAGCACAGTACTCACAACGCATACAGACAATAGACATATCCCTATAAACGTGAAAACGGCTGTTTTCGACCATTACGCAAGTTTCGTTATGAATCTCATTCTGGAAAGTGCTGCGTAACGTAACCTGCTTTTTCACGCCTAGTTATGCAATAATTTGCAGAACAAAACTTGATTTTTGGCAGTTTGTTATGCAAATCAATCCAGCATAACTCGTGAATTTTCTGACGAGTTATGCTGGATTGATTTGCATAACTAAACTTGTTTTTTGGTCAAAAAGCAGGTTTCGTTAGGAAAATCAATCCGGGTGTTTTTCAGCGTAACGCATTGTCGGGAAAGGGACTGCGACATCTTACGCAATAGAATTTATGCAAACGCTCGTGGCGTTATGAGCGGTATGCAAGTAATATTATGCTATATTTTCACTGATCATGAACGCATAAATTTACTATGTGGCAGAGCCAAGTCTGTTGGCCCGTTCACAATGAGCGCTGAACCAGCGACAACGCTAACGTCGACTTCAATCCATCCATACGACGGACTAGTATAATATAGGTTCAAAATTTTTGAGAATTCGAGTTCAAGTTCGAGTTCAGGTTCAGCATTTCAATTTGAGTTCGAGTTCGAGTTCAGGTTCACCAAAAAATTAGGGTTTTCTTGATCTCGATCTCGATCTCGGGCTATTTTTCTCACAAAAATTATGTGGGGAGGGGGAAAACTCCGCTTGCAGTCCTCTCTCTCTCCTTTCTCCTTTCCTTCTGTGCCGGCGCGCAATCCGACCCTTCCTTCCTCGCTCATGGCATAGGGAGGGGTTTTTCTTCATACTACCTTCGCCACACACACAGACTGACCAGAACAAAACCTAACCTAGTTAAGTTACCTAAAATAAACGAAATTCGACGAAATTAATTTTTTCTGATGTCGGCTCATCTAAGGCTCCTCTCAACCCTTCCGAGTTCAGGTCCGGGTCGAGTCGCAAAAAAAGGTATCTTCGAGTTCGAGTCGGGTCCAGCCCACCCTACGACGGACATACTTTGAAGTAGGGTACTATGGGGTAAACGTAACGCAGGATTAAATGGGGTAAATTCTATCCAAGCACGGTTGGGCGTGTTGCGTGGTTTGCCACCTATGTTTGTGCTGTAACATTGCCCCGTCTATGCGACACACCAGGTACGTACTGCGTATAGGCACGCGTTTACGAAGAGATATGAATTTATGAACGCACACAGGGTAAAGTGGGGTAAATTCTACCAAAGCATGGTTGGGCGTGTTGCGTGGTGTACCACTTATGTAACATTGCCCCATCTATATGCGACACGCCAGTTACGTACTGCGTATAGGCACGCGTTTACGGAGAGAGGAATGAACGCACACAGGGTAAAGTGGGGTAAATTCTACCAAAGCATGGTTGGGCGTGTTGCGTGGTTTACCACTTGTATGTGCTGTAACATTGCCCCATCTATGCGACACACCAGGTAGGCTATGTACTGCGTATAGGCACGCGTTTACAGAGAGAGATATGAATTTATGAATGCACACAGGGTAAAGTGGGGTAAATTCTACCAAAGCATGGTTGGGTGTGTTGCGTGGTTTACCACTTATGTAACATTGCCCCATCAATGTGCATACGCCATGGGGGTACAGAAAAGGTATAGAGGCCCCCACTGGGGAGCATAGGGGGGGTAATGCATTGGGGGCGGGTTATGCAAAAATGGGGAAAGGGCTACCATTTTTTAATAAGCAGTAATAAGCGCAGAGGCATATTTTTTACCACTAGGTCAAAAGCGCGGTTAGGCAAAAAAGGCGTAAAACACGGTTATGCGACACACCAGGTACAATGTAGGCTACGTACTGCATATAGGCACGCGTTTACAGAGAGAGATATGAATTTATGAACGCACACAGGGTAAAGTGGGGTAAATTCTACCAAAGCATGGTTGGGCGTGTTGCGTGGTTTACCACTTATGTAACATTGCCCCATCTATGTGGACACGCCAGGTACGTACTGCGTATAGGCACGCGTTTACAGAGAGAGGAATGAATGCACACAGGGTAAAATGGGGTAAATTCTACCAAAGCATGGTTGGGCGTGTTGCGTGGTTTACCAATTATGCGTGTGGCATAACTTTGCCCCAGTCTGTTCAACACGCAGGTATGAACTGCGTATAGGCAGGCGTTTACAAGGAATGAACACACACAGGGTAAAGTGGGGTAAAGTCTATCAAAGATGGCGGGGTGTGCTGTGCGGTATATGTGCAACTGGGACTTCGCTCCAATAGATATTTGCGGAAATTATTCGGCGCGCAAAGTATGTTTCGCGCTGATGAGAGAGCGCTCTTCTACAAATCGCGGACATATGATACGCGCAACTGACACTTCGCACTTTTGAATTCGCGCTTCGGGGTGATGCGCAACTGCGATCGCGCTAGTGAGTACACCCCTTCTTATGTGAGGTGCGTCGCTTTGCCTAAGTAAGTGCGTTCGGTGAGTCTGTTATCGTGATGATATAAATTTTCTTCTACTACTTCCTGAAACAATTAACGTAATCTTGATATACTGCGTAAAGAAAATCGTGACTTATGCAAAAAAAACGAGCAATGAACACTATACGCAGAATACGTTTCACTAAAATGTATTACCAAAACCTCGATTACATCTTACGCATAGTATGTTAGGAAAATCAATAATGCATAACTTATTGGAAGCACCGTTTTCGATTTTCATAACGAAACCTGCATAAGCAACCAAAATGCAAGTTTGGTTATGCAAATGAAAACGGGTGCTTCTCTAAAAAATTCCAAAACACACTTCGGAGAACTTTTGCATACCCGATGCCCAAAATCAAGATAAGTTATGAAACGACTTTTGCGTAACAAACACCACTCACGTTTATAGGGATATACAATACGTACAACTTCTATACCTGTGATGATCCCGCTTGAGAACGCAGAGTTCGCAGACTGAGCAGTGGTAGGCGCGCGGCGGGGCGTTGAGCTGGCAGGCGTAGCAGTAGCGCCACTCGGGCCGCAGGACGGACGGCAGATCCGACTTCCGCCCGCTCGGATCCACCCGCATCAGCCGGTACAGATTGCCGAGGAAGTTGGCCGCCACCACACACAACACTACCGCCGCACTCCAGTACTCTGCACAGCACAGCGTCGTGAAATACATACAAGGGGAGGTTCATAAAGTACACGTCACGAAAAAAATAGGGGGGTTGGGGCGAATGTGACCTTAGCGTGACGATGTGTCACTCATTGTACCTAAGCATCCTAGGGGGGGGGGGGGGGGGGGGGGGGGGGGGGGGGGGGAAAAAAAGAGCGGGGAGAGCGGGGGGGGGGGGGGGGGTAGGACGGATGAGTTTGTGCCTGACGTAGGTAGGAAAATGGACGTAACCAAATATGTTTTAACCAAGTATGGGGAGGGGCCTGGGGTGGACTGGTGACTTTGATATTTTGCCTGGCCAGGCCTTGGGCTGGGGCCTCTCAACCACCCTGACCGCGACGGCCGCGGGACATGCGGCCACGCCCCCTCCTCTTCCCCCCCAACCAAGCCACAAAGGCAACCAACAAGAGCACGTAGGGTACTGTGGGGTAAACCCGGGCACCAAGTATATCTCAGCAAACATACGACCAATTTCGAGACAAGTATTCTACCAATCGATTCCTTGAACTCTCCTCTTTCAAATGAGCCACCATATTCATCATTTCCTAACGCAGCATGTTCAGAAAAGCTTAGGTGTCCGCGTTTACCCCATAGTACCCTATGTACGTACATACAGTACCTGTGGACCAGGGTTGCAGTTGTGCGGGCAGAACGAAACCCAACTCGAATGCCAGACCGAGTGGCGCCAGTGCCAGAACGCTGCCAAGTGCCAGACGGTCCCGAAGCTCCCGCGGCCATAAGCCCCACCACGTGGACGGATCTCGCATACTGAAACAACATAGCACATTGGACATTACACACGGGTACTGTACGTATTGCATGATACTACATACGTACACATACTGTATGTATACACTACGTATGTGCATGCATTGGAAAGCCATGTCAAATAAGCGACATCATTGTACAATAAAGGGTACTGTCGGGTACACCCGGACACGGGGTAAACCCGGACATCTTAGCTTTTCTGAGCTTGCCGCTCCAGCAAATGATGAGTATAATAGCTCATTTGAAAGAGGAGAGTTCAAGGATTTGAATGATAGAATACTTGTTTCAATCGGTCGCATGGTTGCTGAGATATACTAGGTGTCCGGGTTTACCCCACAGTACCCTATGTACGTACTGTACGTAAGTAGGCTATGTGGCTGGGATAGTGACGGGAGCTTTACGTGTGGGTGGTAGTGTAGTGACAGGCAGGTTCACCGCAAACTTAATCACGCATTACTCCATATACTTTACTATCAATCAGCTTAGTGTGAAAAACACCACCTGTCAGTTTGTACATGTGCCTGTCCACTAAACGTATATGTACATAGAAAGCAAATGCACGTATGTACGTACTACAGTAGGCCTGCAGTGTCGCGTGTCTTCTCTCCCTTGAGGCACTGCCGTCAAAAATAATGCTTTCAAAATGACCGTCGATTACAGTGCAATGCTTTCGTTGCACTACCACTGCTACACCGTGACAGTGCTACTATATCTATTCATCGAAACCCATCACAGATTATTTTTCGTGCATGGCTATCGTCAAATATCGCCGAAGCTCATCGACGATCGATTGTGCGAAGTCGGCGATATTCAAATCGGCGGCCTGTTCAATCTGCACAACACGGCGCCCTATCAGGACGACAACCAAGTCACGCACCAGAAATGCGACATGCAGTATCAGGAAACGGTAATTAGGGTAGTGTGGGGTAAATCCGGCAATGGGGTAAGCCCGGCCACCCAAGATCCATTCAACTTGCTGTTTCAGCAAATGATGAACCAAATAGGATTCGATTGATACAGTCTCAATCGGTCTATTGGTTGCTGAGACATGCATACCTGAAACATACTAGGTGGCCAGATTTTCCCATGGCCGGATTTACCCCACAGTACCCTATATATGGACCTGAGGCTAATAATATCTAAAAGATTTATAGTAGCACTAGAATTGCTGGGACCCATGTATTATTTATCTCCGGTTCTAGCGACCGTAGAGCAAAGCGGTTAAAAATCTCTCGATAACTTTAGCTCGCCTCGAAAATAAAAAAAACCGCATGCGTCTACGTGCCCTCTGTGTCGAGAAATCGCCAATTTCCTTAAGTACTATAGTCTGGCCAATAGCAGTTGGCACCTGGACTCAAGGCATGTTGCGTAGTTTGCATGTACTTCTGCAAAATAGGAGTACACGAAGCGTGGACATAAATCCGCATTTTTAAATCTATTTTACGCAACGCGCCTTGATTTAAAGTGCCAACTGCTATTGGCCAGACTATAAAAATGTACACTTTTTTTCGATTATTCAACATAACTGAACAAGCCGCAAAAATTTTTTCATTAAAACTAGCCTATCCTATGTGGAATTTGATGCAGATTTCAAAAATAGTATTGATGTTTCAAAAAAATTATCCCTTACCCACAAATTGTCAAAAATGTACAAACTTTGCAAAATTGTATATTAGGGGTTAAATTTTTTTGAAACACCGATACTATTTTTGAAATCTGCATCAAATTTTACATAGGATAGGCTACTTTTAATCAAAAAGTTTTTGCGGCTTGTTCAGTTATGCTGAATAATTGAAAAAAGTGTACCTTTTTAGTACATTTGTAGTACTTAAGGAATTTGGCGATTTCTCGACACAGAGGGCACGTAGACGCATGCGGTTTTTTATATTCGAGGCGAGCTAAAGTTATCGAGAGATTTTTAACCGCTTTGCTCTACGGTCGCTAGAACCGGAGATAAATAATACATGGGTCCCAGGAATTCTAGTTCTACTTTAGATAGGAGTGCGCTAAACGCGAATGAAAACGCTTCGTGTCCGTGGTTCGGCGTGACATGGCGCGCGTACGCCGAGCGTTATTTACTTCCAAATGTGAATGAGTCTTGAATGTATTTTTATGTACAGGTAGTGCTGGTGGAAGCGATGGTGTTCGCCATAGACGCGATCAACAAGGACGACTCAATTCTGCCGAACATTCGCCTGGGCTACGACATTCAGGGCACATGCGACGACAGTCTCGAGAACATGTTTTACGCACTCGACGCCCTCACACAAGTACAGTACTGTAATGACTCGTGTATAACCCTCAAATGGGCCACTAATTTTTGACAACCCCATGGGGTTATACATGAATCATTACATTACGCTGACGACTTGTGGCAAGGCTAAGGACTCGAACCACCTCGCGCCCCAGCCACATCTGCACTAGCCACTGAGCCACATCATCTGCGCAACTCGTTAGGCTCATGCCGCGTTCCCCAGACGATGGTACGTTTGACGTATCTAAGAATACATGGCACCGCAAACGACCACGTACTCTTTGATACACATGCCGCGTTCACCAGACGTCCGTAAATCCGTATGTCCGTCCATCAACCCATAACGTGTCCATCCATCAGTCAACCCAACCCCACGTCAAACGGACAGACGTACGGATGTCTGGTAAACGCAGCAGCAGACGTAAAGAAAGACGGAAGTACGGACATCTGCTGGCGAACGCGGCATCAAATGCAAAAGAGTCCAGCTATCATCTGCTTTCAGTTGGAGTTACAGCTTGCCCAGCCCAACCGGCGTCCATCGCCCTCAACCCAAAGCGTCTGCAACTGGGCGCCTGCGATCGCGGGTCTGGTGGGTCCGGGCAGCAGCGACGGGAGCGCCAGCGTCGCCAGTCTCTTCCGCCTCTACGACATTCCGGTGGTGAGCTACGACGCGACGAGTCCGGACCTGGGCAACCGCGGGCGCTACCCCAGCTTTTTCCGCACCATCTACGCGGACGACAAGCAGGCGGCGGCGATGGTGGACCTGGTGCGCGCACTCCACTGGAATTACATCGCCGTCGTCGGCTCCGATAACGAAGTCGGCAGAGAGGGTACGTGGTACGAGCAAAGTGTAGGCAGGGCAACGCAGGACTAGGATAGAACTAAAAAAGAGCGTGTACGAGCCCAGTGAGGAGGAATAAGAGGGGAAGTTTGAGAAATTGAGCTGTGCTGTCAGAAGGGGACGTGCGCTAATAGGGGCGTAATCCGTGCTGCGCTGCGTGTTCGACTCACGCACTGGCCGCCCAATTTTTCCGGTTACTTCTCTTGTCCTCGCATTTCATAATAATGTGTAGGGTAGAAAGCAGGGGAAAAGTGGGCCAATGTGGGCAGGGAACCTATTGAAGTGTCACAACATTAGACCATTGCGCCCTAAATTGCATGTCGCTGACCAGTGGGCTGGAAAATGATTGCCAGATGCCCAAAACGGGTGCCAGATCTGTGCACAAAAAGGGTTGCCAGATCAGCAATAGGATTGCCAACTCTGCGATAGGGTTGCCAGATGTGAAACTTTTTGCCAGATGCTGAATATGATTGGCAGATGCACAAAAAGTTGGCAGATCTGCAAAAGGGCTGCCAGATATGCACAAGGGTTGATAAAATTGCGAAAGGGTTGCCAGATGCATAGATAGAGTCTCCTTTACTGCAGCGAAGCTGCAAAGGGCCACTGGTGGACCAAAATTCTTCCCGGTGGCCTACTTTCCCTGCGTTCAACCCAATATAAGAACTAAGTAAGTACTCAACTCAGTATTGTACTGAAAGAACACCTATTCTTGCCAGGCATCTACCAGTTCAAGAAGCTAATCTGGGGCTACAACAACGCATCGGATAGCCTCTGTATCAGCCTGGAGGCATACTTTGGTGATGACAAGAAGCTAGAGAGCATTCTACAACGACTGCAGCTCAACACGCGAGTAGAGGGTAACGTGACCACAAACGTAACACTACTCTTCATGGATTGGCAGCACGCGGTTCGGTTTCTGCACAAAGCTGCCGAATATCAGCTCAATCGTAAGGTGTAACATAGGGTACTGTGGGGTATACCCGGACACGGGGTAAAGCCGGACACCCTATGTTTATCTCAGCAACCGATTGAGACAAGTAGTCTACCAATCGCTTCCTTGAACTCTCCTCTTTCAAATGAGCTACCATGCTCATCATTTTGCTGAAGCGGCAAGTTCAGAAAAGCTTACTGTACGTGCCCGGGTTTACCCCGTGTCCGGGTTTCCCCCACAGTACCTACATAGTAGTACAATCATCATTATGATGTACATACGTATCAGCTCAATCGAAACATAGAGGTATCGCGCAGCAAATGGCCAGCACATCCTAAATGTACATTTACGACGATACACAATAATTGCTCAAATCGTATCAAGTCATCCCAAATGTATGTACCGTACAGACAACCATATGTACATACATAACTTGAATTGCAGAGACCACATGGCTAGGGGTGGACCAATGGACGAGCAACATGAGCATGACAGACGAGCTGCCGGGCTTTCTACCCGGAAACTACAGTGACGGCGTCTTGTCCACGGAAATTCGAAGCCAAGTTCCCCTCATGTTCCTTGGGTGGATGACCGCCCAGTTGCGTTCGCGGTTGCAGGTAGAAACAAGCATTTCTGGAAGCTTCACAGACCGTAGAGTAGCTGGGATAAAATCCGTCCACCCTATGACGGTCTTACCCCCCCCCCCCCCCCCCCCATTCAAAACATGGTTCTCGAAAATGTAGTAGGGTATCACGGGGTAAACCCGGCCGGTTTTATTGGTGGGGTTAACCCAGCCAAACGCGCGGAAAGAAAGTTCTTCAGTACCATGTACGTATTGCATTTAGGTGGCGGGATTTTCCCCACAGTACCATATCTTGGCATCTTTCTGCCGGTTTCTTCGTTCTAGCCGTTTCTAGCAACAACCCCCATAGGGTGGGCGGATGTCCCCAATAGTCGGTTTTTCCCCACGCTACCCTTCAGTGCATACTCCGGTGGAATAAAAAATGGCACCACCTTGATTCCTTCTTTGTTCTTTCATAACCTGCAGAAGAACGCCTGGCTTTTTCGCTACTACTGCGATCAGTGCAGTCGTCTATTGCGAGGATACGCTCCCCCCGACTGGGGCAACTGCACCAAAGAGCTGGTGCTGTCAGAGGACTGTCTCAACGTGGTGAACATGGGCTGGATCGTGGTGAAACAACGACGCATACCCAACGTCATTTCCGCCGTCTACGCGCTGGCCTACGCTCTGCACGAGCTGCATAAGCACAAACGGCTGGTCAAAAACGAAGTAGGTACTGCATGTAATTTGATCTGCTAAATTAGGCCTATAGGTTATTATGGGATAAACAACCTAATCGGCTTTATTGCTGGGATAAACCCATGTGAAAAGAACAGGCTTTAGCACCAATTAGATGGTCGGATTTACCCCATAGTACCCTATAAAGACAAAAAGATAAGGTACGTACGTAAGGAGAACGGCCTTCAGCACTAACTAGATGGTCGGATTTACCCCACAGTACCCTATAGAAGACAAAAAGATAAGGTACGTACGTAAGGTAAGGTACGATACCGGTAAGGTACAGTAAGGTACGGTAAGGTAAGTACGTACACCATGCAATGAACCTTAGACCCTATTATTCCGATACACCAAACCAAACCATCTGTCATCTCTCCATGTCATGTCAAGCATATCTGTCTTCCCTCATTATTCCCATTTCAGACAACCAAAGAATATTCTATTCCTTTCGTGAGACTGGTATCAGCCCTGAAGCACATGAACATCACTAGCACGGTGCCCGTGCTATGCAACGGACATCCGCCGCTGAAATTCGACCCCAATGGCAACCTGGAGGGTGCCAGCTTCGAAATACACAACTTCTACGGCAACTCCAGTCGGCACTCAGCCATCGATCTGGGCGACGGTGCCGGTATCGGACTGTGGAGCGAATCCGATAACAACCCCAACACTCAGCCAGGACTCCATCTGAATCCAAACTACACCATTCACTGGAAAACAGGTAAGCTACATATGTACACCAACTTGTTCGATTCAGTAAGAATTATTAGTACATGGCTGATTATGCCCACCCGCCCATGAGTCACAAAAGGGCGACAGTTCGTTTTCCCCTGACTTTTGAAACCATCCGGAGTGGTCGTAAGTAAAAGTGGCTCCGGGTCATAACCAACCGAAACATCAAAGTCACGAGTTCACCCTCCCATACAGCGAACAAGTCGTCATCTCTGGGTGAACTCGTGAACCTTGATGTTTCGGCTGGGCCCGAGTGCACAAAAGCCAAATTGGCCAGTTAACTGGCCTGTAGGCCAATCAAATGACAACAGAGATGTGCACAAAAAAAGCTGAAACAAGCCAGTTACTGTTTGATTGGCCGATTATTTTAATCGCCCGTTTAACTGCCCATTTGATTGCCCAGTCAAAATGTGGTGTGCACGAAGAAATCTGATTGGCCAATTAAATGGGCAACTCTAAAGTACCTCGGGAGGTACTTTGAGGAATCAGTTACAACGAAACAGCAGCTATGGCATGCTATGATGAGTTTATTCGAAACAAATAAAGAAAGTTAGGTCCCTTTTCGTCTAAATCTGTGCTCGTTCTTCAAAATTGAGGTACGTTGAACATCTTTTCACTGTCAGAGAAGAAGGAGTGAGATTCCTTTGAATGGCTCGGCTTTATCAAACAGGAACATGATCAGTGACAACATTAGGCTAAGGCAACCATCTTCCCAGCATATTGCCTATTTGACCTTTAATGACTTCCGCTGTTCTTGTTCAACATGCAATTGCCCAGTTAACTGGCCAATTACGTAATGGGCCGATTAAATTTTTTGTGCACCCTTGTTTAACTGGCCAATTATCGAATTGGCCGATTATGGCAAAACTGGCCGATTAAAAAAGCG
>JASAMW010006769.1:0-17503 GCA_030247985.1 Epsilonema sp. ZAB3_2
TGTTGAGGTGGTGGTTGGTGTAGTTGTGCTTGTGGTTGTAGTAGTTGTAGTAGGCGTAGTTGTAGTTGTAGTAGTAGTTGTTGTTGTCGTAGATGAGGTGGTGGTTGGTGTAGTTGTGCTTGTGGTTGTAGTTGTTGTAGTAGGCGTAGTTGTAGTTGTTGCAGTAGTTGTTGTAGATGAGGTGGTAGTTGTGAAAGTGGCAGCAGTTGGAAGCAGGCCAACTGCAACCCGATTGGTGCTGAGTGTCAGCTCGGTCTGCAATGGCTTGCAAGTGCGAATTTTCAGTGAGCAAAAGGCTTTGCCCGCCACCACTTTTCCAGCCAACGGTTCGACGATTTCATGCGGAAAAGTGATCAAGGGAGTCCGTTTTTGCTGGCAATGCACAGAATGATCAGCCTTGTTCAGACTTAGCGAGACGTCGGAGTCAGTCATTGCTAAATACACAGTAGAGAAATGAATAGAGCAATTTGCGCATTTCTCATGTATCCGCCCTCGTGGTTCAGTGGCTCCACCTCGCTCCACTGCAGCCCAAGGGGTTCGATTCCCTGGTGGCGTACTGTTACAAAAAAGGTAGCCTACTACGTACACTCAGAACTCACATCCATTGATCACAAAGAATTCCCATCGAGCCATTCCGTCAATTGTGGTGCAAGTGAGCTTGGTCGGTGGAGAGGTCAAGGGTGGTAGAGGCTCCCAGTTCCAGTAAGCTTCAACCCCTTCGCTGCATCGGCCGCCCAAAGTGTAGTCCAAGATGCGACAGCGAATTGAGTGGCAGGAGGGGAATTTCTTTCCAAGAGGCTTGCGCGTCTTCAGAGTTGGCGTGTCAGCTGTGGATATGAATTGGCCCCAAACAAGACCATTGCTCCACATGGATTCGTATGCCCACCCTGGGAGATATAGAAAGGATAAGGACATTGGTCATTGGACCAATCATGGAGATGCCACTGTTAAGAGACGTTTTCTGTAAGGATTGAGAGTAGCCTGTAGTATAGGCGGAAGGGGGGTACTTTTTGTGAATCGAGATAATATGCTTATCGGATTCCCCATCAAAAACTGCATATGTTGATGAAGTTTTAGGAAAAAATTTGTTCAGGCATTATCGAGATATTCATGGGTAAAGGTGGGCAGGTCGCATTTTTGCCGTTTTTCAACGTTTTTAGCCATATTTCAGCAACCGAAGGGCTTAGAGGGCTACAATTTGGTAAACACATACATCCCCTAGGGACCCAAGTCTGGACCAATTTTGAGCCCAATCGGCCACCTGTGTGGCGAGATATAGCGTCACAAAGTGCATTTCTGTATATCTTGCACCTGTTGCAAATTTAGTTTTTTGAATACCACGGCGTGAATACATGCCCTGCACGGGGTAAAATTTTGACAGCAAGTAGAGAAGGGTTAGGCCTAAAAACTTTAGTACTACCGCAAAAAATCTCTATAATTGGAATTGGGACTACAGTCCTCTCGAATAGTGAAAAATACAGCAAAAATTTTCCCGCCTTTTTTATTTTTCAAGATAAATGAGCAATACCACTGAAATTTTTTCCTCGTAAGTAGCCTATCTTATGTAGAATTTGATGTAGATTTCAAAAATAAAATTGTTTTTCCCAAAAAATTTAACCCTTACCCTAAATTCACAAAAATATACTACTTTTGCAAAATTATATGCTAGGGGTTAAATTTTTAGGGAAAATCAATTTTATTTTTGAAATCTACATCAAATTCTACATAAGATAGGCTACTTACGAGGCAAAAATTTCAGTGGTATTGCTCATTTATCTTGAAAAATAAAAAAGGCGGGAAAATGCTGTATTTTTCACTATTCGAGAGGACTGTAGTCCCAATTCCAATGATAGAGATTTTTTGCGGTAGTACTAAAGTTTTTAGGCCTAACCCTCCTCTACTTGCTGTCAAAATTTTACCCCGTGCAGGGCATGTATTCGCGCCGTGGTATTCAAAAAACTAAATTTGCAACAGGTGCAAAATATACAGAAATGCACTTTGTGACGCTATATCTCGCCAAACAGGTGGCCGATTGGGCTCAAAATTGGTCCAGACTTGGGTCCCTATGGGATCTTTTCGCACGCCAAATTGTAGCCCTCTAAGCCCTGCGGTTGCTGAAATATGGCTAAAAACGTTGAAAAACGGCAAAAATGCGACCTGCCCACCTTTACCCATGAATATCTCGATGATGACTGAACAAATTTTTTCGTAAAACTTCATCTACATATGCAGTTTTTGATGGGGAATCCGATAGGCATATTATCTCGATTTACAAAAAGTACCCCCCTTCCACGTACTATGCAACCGCTACAGAAAACCTTTCTTAATACGTCAAAAGCCCACTTTTCAAAATAAAGTACGTATTGTACAGTAATATTCTTCCAACGTACAGGTAATATTGGAAATCTTCATGATAATATTTTATGTATCGCATCACCTGGACAAATTTTGCGATCAAAGGCCATCTCCAAATACGCTGTCTCTCCACAATTGACCAACCTCCCATCTGGACCGCAAAGTTTTCCGAGCCTTGTTTCAGACGGACGAAGACTGTGTTGCCTTGTTGTAATGCATGGTTCATTCCCGTCTGGTGCAATACAGGGGCAGCCACTGCTCTTGGCCCTAGTCAATCCACAGTAAAGTCCGTTTAGCTGCCAGTAGTAGGGCCTGTTTAAGCCATTGGCATGGTCTGAGCATGCATCTGACTTCACAGAAAGTTGTGTGAGCGGAATCTTGATTTTGGTGGAGTTGGGACACGTCAACTCAATGTTGCCATCTGTACGAGGTATGTGGGTTTCCTTATCTTCATGGTCCAGCAGTCTGAATGTCGCATTGATGGCCATTCTTTTGTGCAGGACGATGGTTTGGTTAATGGGAACGCACGGTTCAACGATTTTGGTGCAGTAGGCTGTGGTGGCGTTGATGGATTTCTCGTACCGGATGTAGTTCGATGCGAAAATGTTGGTCCAACTGGGCCATGTAATGGGACAATTGAGACTTCCATTCTGGGTCAACTGAATCACCCTTGTCTTCATGTCAACACCTCAAAAGAAGCAAGATCGTTGGTAGTAAAACATAACAATACCGATCATCAAATATTGAAGGCATGAAGTTTATAATAACATGGGGTAGCATGGGGGAAAACCGGCCATGATGAAAATCTGTACGCACAATGGCAGTTTTACCCGCATTCAAAGCATGGCCAAGAGGTACTTACTATATACTTACTGTGTGTTCATGTCTTGGATATTATTCCTTCACCAAAGGGTGTGGATTTTCCAAATTATCTTATCAAGTTATCGTACTCAATTTTTTTAGCGATATACGTAGATCTATCGTATCGATTATCGTTTTTCCTCAAAAATGATAAGCTACGTAGAGCATTACACCGCTAGATTTCACCCACGTTACAGACAACCCTATAGCTCGGCGTATTACGTGTGCACTGCACTGTATGTACTTTCATTGACTGCATAAATGTAGAAGTGCCAACGTGCGTATGTTTTTCCAGGTATTCTGTCTTTGTCTCTGATTTTGCACAAAATCTTGGCGGCATATGGACCATTCCTTGTCAAGATGGAGGAATCAATGGTCCATCCACTAGTACAGTTGCCTGGCAGTGGCATCTTAACCGTCTTGTTACCAGCAGGAATCAATGCGAGCGAGCATGTCACAGAAACGTTGTTAGCCGAATTATTGCAGATGCCTTTCCTCCCTTGCTCGCTTGTGGCCAAATGATAGCTGCTTTCCGTTTCTCGGAGAATGATGAGACTTCTGTACTGAAGACTGCTATCATTCCAAAATTTCTCCAAATCTGCGAAATAAATACCATAAATGAACAACATTTTCACGGTCACGTTGCTTGAATTAGTTCAAGTCGTTGTGTAGTGGACAAACGCAAAGGTACTCAAGTTCAAGTGCCACTATGGCACTCTAAGTACACTTTCGTACATACATACGTACATACAGAGTTGGGTGTAATGCGTGGTTCAGACTCAAAATTACCAAGAATTCATTGACTTCCATTGGGAGTAAAGTCTAAGTCTCTAATTTACACGTAGGTAGAGTACTGTGGGGTAAACTCGTCCACCAACTTCCCTTGCACTTGCTGCTTCAGGAAATGAAAGAACAAAATGTAGCAGACCAAAAATGTAGCGAAGCGATGCAGACCAAAAACTTCAGTGGTCGGATTTTCCACTATGACCGTGTTTACCCCATACTACCCTAATTTATTACCTGTCGTGGGTGATGAACGATTTGAGCCGCACTTGTAAAGCCGTCCTCCCAGATTAACTTCGACTATGACGGCCAGCTTCCACTTCACCTCTCGCGCAGTTCGTTCCGGCAAACAGAAGCACTCGTCCCTTCCGCCCAGGGTATTAGCTGGACACATGGTCCATTCCCACTGACCCTGCAGTCTGTTCACCTCGCATTGCTCCTTCGTGGCTGGCACACAGGAGCAGCCTTCGTCCGTAGGAAGCGCGCAGAAACTGTTGTTCTTAAAATAATACGGGACCGGAAGCTTTTCTGGGTTTCCTGGGCCGAATAACCTCAAATTTAGCTCTTTAGAAAAAGTTTTTAGTTGGGTAGTGTGGGGTAAAACCGCCCATGGGGAAATCGCCCACCTATTGCGTTTTTACCCCCATTCAAAACATGGCTCTCGAAAAAGTATCTCGGGGCCTCTGTTTCTTTCCTCCTACAGTAGCCATCACTTGACAACCTAGGCCAGATGGGGTGTTCTCATTAGCGCGAATCGCAGTTGCGCATCACCCAGAAGCGCGAAATCAAAAGCGCGAAGTGTCAGTAGCGCGTCACCAAATGTTCGCGTTTTCCAGAAGAGCGCTCTCTCATTAGCGCGACACGTACTTTGCGCGCCGAAAAATGTCCGCAAATATCCACTAGCGCGAAGTCCCAGTTGCGCATATCTCATTAGCGCAAAGGGTGATTTCCTACCGTCTAGAAGTTAGTGTGTTCCTGTGACCCTACTGTGTCCCTGCCCCCGTATGGTACACACCCGGCGTTACGCTGGATACAACTTGAGCAGTCGCAGGCTTAGGCTGAGGCTTAGGCTGAGGCTTAGGCTTAGGCTTGCTTAGGCTTAGGCTTGCTTAGGCTTAAGCTTGCTTAGGCTGAGCCTCTGCATCCAATACCTAAGCCTCAGCCTAAGCCTAAAGCCTGAGCCCCGTCCTAAGCCTATTTTGAAAAAGCACAACTTGCATTCTTTGATTACATTTTGTAAAAAAATGCCTTGTAGCGAATTGCGCTTTTGGCATGTCGCTAAAGCATACAATCGCGCTTTTGGGGGGTCGCGAAAACATAAAATCGCTTTTTCGAGGTGTCGCGCAAATGAGAGTTGCGCAAACTTCCAGGCGCGCACATGCAAATCGCGCTAGTGAGATGACGCGCTCACCTCATGGCGCTATTTTGGGTTTCGCGCTCCTGAGAGGCGCGCACGTGGATTCGCGCTAGTGAGGGTAGACCGGCCAGATAAAAGCGCCATAGGTAGGTTTTCCCCCATAGGTAGGTGGGCGGGTTTCCCTCATGAGCAGTTTTGCCCCACGCTACCCTACTATTGTACTGTAAGTAGTGTACGGTATAGTGTAGTGTACGTACGTTACATACTGCGACAAATAGGCTAATTTTTGAACAATACTGTACCGTACGTAGCCAGGCCTATACCGGATACGACAAAACTCCGTGTTCCTTGATTCCATCGGGATCCTCGTCTTTCGCAACAAATTCTCCAGTGTTTTTGTCCCAGCAGCCACATTCGTACGTTGTATTGTCATCTGGTAACTCCAGCTTCTTTCTGCGAACGCCTTTCGCATGCTTCCAAAATCCCATGTAGCAGCCAACTACGTACTTACCTCCTCTTCGATAGCCTAATGACAAATCGCCGAACTCGTCATAAAACTTCTCATACTGCGGTCCAATCCTGTCCCAAGTGGCGTTCTTGCAGGTCACATTCACGTCTTGAATTCTTGAGTTCTTGAATGTAACTGGTGAAACGTGTTGTACCAAGAGTAAGCACGAGGTAAAATAGTGGACGACTGTTAGGCCCATCAGATCCGACACTGAACTGACACTGATTCACACTTGCTGCGTCTGGCAACGTCTCTTTTGGTCAGTAGCATACATTGGTACCTCTCGAAGTCTTTGCTGGCTGGTTCTAATATCAGGGAAAAGTTTAACTTTAGAATCAACTGTCATATGTGTGACAGACCAAAAAAACAATGATCCGACCAATCAAGAAAGAAAAAAAGAAAAGAATGACCGCCTTCCTTGCATCATTATTTCAATTCGAAGAAAAAAGAGATAGGTCTATCCTAAATACTGAGGCATCTCACAGAAAAAAGAGGACATCGAGTTTACTATCTTTTTCCTTCCTATCCCTATTCGCTTTCCTCGCTGCTATCACTATCACTAGCAGTCTCCCATTCTTCGCTCTCTTCAGTCTCTTCCCCTTCGACTTGAGTGCGTTCTGTCGCAATGTTTTCCCGTTCTTCTCCTTGTTCCTCCTTCTCGCTTTTCTCCTTCTCCTCAAAAATGTCAACCTCTTCCCCCATCCGCTTCTCATCATTACTTTCTACCGCTTTCATTTCTTCCGCCTTCTTCTTTTTCGCCTCTATTTCCTTCAGCAACGATCGTACCGTCTCCTCTCCCGCTTCCTGTGTGTCCGCCGTGTCAATGTGCGAGACGTCCGCCTGTTCGTCTCCGTCCTGTTGCTGCCGTTGCGCTTTCTCCTTTCGCTTTTGGGGCATCCAGAAGACGAACGTAAAGACCAGAATGACAATCATGCAGAGGAAAAGTAATAGGCCAACTGCTCCGCCCCCAATAAACCCCAGCAGTTTTGCGTCGGAAATTTTCCTGGAACTTCTGGTGGTGCTTGCGCCTGCTACAAAAGCCAGAAAAGCCAGACACAAATAATTATTCACCGGTGCATAGCCGCGCTATGCAAAAATTGAGGGGTCCTATACGTAAGGGGAAAGCTGCCAATAGGGGCTACAGTATGCATGGGGCTATGCATAGAGGGCTATGCATGGGGGCTCTGCATAGGGGGCTGTATGCACCGATAAACACGGTATGAGAGTCGGCTGCGCATAAAAAAATTTAAAAAAATAATAAAAACTAAAAGGTCGGGTCGCGAAAATAAAAACTTGCTCAAACTTATGCAGAAAGCGCAGGACAAACTTTTCGGCGTTGCAGCAGACGTAGAACGAGCTTGTTCGATGGGAATCCTCTTCGTGCTGAGTGTTAGTGTCGTCTCAAATGGACGACAGGTGCGAATTTTGAGGGAGCAAAATACGTCACCAGCGACTGCTTTTCCTGTCAACGGCTCAACGATTTCATGGGGAAAAGTAACCAGGGGATGCCTTTTCTGCTTGCACTGCACAGAATTGTTGTTTGATAAGGTGAGAAGGACGTCGGATTCGTTCATTACTGAAAGAAAGAATATCGGTCAAATGTGAAAGCATAAAAAATTAGTATTCAAGTGTTGCCACAAAAAAGTGCCAATTCCGGAATAGTCTTTGTGCTACTGATAGTACCTATAGGTAGGTACGTAGGTGGGTACGTTTGGTAACGTACTTTCAAATAAATATAACGTAGGCCTATTCTGAAAAATAGGCGAATTGATCTAAAAATACATGAAACCTTTTTTTAATGAATTATGATTGTGAAACGTGGCAAAGCTTACTTCCTCTGACGACATAGAACTGCCATTGAGCCATCTTGCGAACGAAGCAAGTGAGTTTGATTGGTGCAGCTTGTAAGGATGGAAGCTCAGCCTCTGGCCAACTCCACCGGAGATTGTGACAGCCACCACCTTCTAGTGTGTATGGATAGTCTTTCGTTTGTACTTTGCACATGATTCGATCACAGGGGAAGTTGGTCATCTTTTTCACGTTTTCATGCATGCTTAGAACAGGCGTATCCATTGTGGATATGAACTGACCCCAGACCAAGTTATCCTTCCAGAGCGATTGATTTGACCAATCTAGACCAATGGAAACAGTGCATTGCATTCCTAGAGTTGTACGTACATTACATAGTACGTACACATTGCATACAATACTACAGTCCTCATTATTCTTTATCTGTTCTTGATGCTGCTACTATTTTGAAGTTGCATTATCTATCATAGCTTCCTCCATTTTTTAGATACCTGTGCAGTTATCAGTGGCATCCATCATCTGCACATACGCCATCTCTCCACAGTTGACCACTGTTCCATTTGGACCACACAGCTTCGTGGGCTGAAGCTGTTGAAGAGTGGGTTGCATAGTTGTAATGCATGGTTCATTACCAACTGATGCAGCACACGAACAGCCACTGCTCTTGGCCCCAGTTAATCCACAGTACAGTCCACCCAGTTTCCAGTAATAGGCCCTGCTTAGGCCATTGGTCTTGTCTGAGCACGCATCTGACTCCAGACGGTCCAGAGACAGTTGTGTGAGCGGAATGTGGATTTTGGTGGAGTTGGGACATGTCAGCTCAATGTTGCCATCTGTACGGGGAATAGGGGTTTCCTTGTATGCATTGTCCAGCAGTCTGAATGTCGCATTGATGGCCATTGTTTTCTGTAGGACGATGGTTTGGTTAGTGGGGACGCAAGTGCTAATGACTTTTTTGCATTCGGCCACAGTGGAGTTGACGGACGTGAAATGAGTGACATAGTTGGAAGCAAAAACGCGAGTCCAGTTTGGCCATATGGAGCAGGTGACGCTTCCGTTTTGGCTCAGCTCAATCAGTTGATTCTCCATCTGACTACCTTAACACACCAGACCACATCCGTGTCTCATATTTGTCAACAAGTTGCAGAACTGTGGTCACTTTGTTGTCAATTTGTTAACAATAAATGGAAATTATCAGTTGACATTTTCGCAACAAAGAGGGAACTTATTGCAGCGGAAATGTCAAATAATGACAATATTCCCAAATACTGTAAACCCTCGTATATAGCCCCGGGGGCTGGTTAGTCGCCGATAAGGGGGGACTATATACGAGGGGGCTATACACGAGGGGGGGACAATACACGAGGGCATTTTACGTTTGCACCCAAAGTAGGGTTTTTTGACCTCCTTAATTAACTCATTTCTGGCGGTTATTTTGCATGTTTCCAAGCTCCCCTTAGTCAAAAATGCAGATTTTAGCGCAAAAAACTGTGAAATTTGTTGTCAAAAATTCCTTTTGAAGAGACATCACAGGAATAATATTCAGAACTGTTCCAAATGATGTGCAAATGATCTCCTATGCATGAAAACACCCCAAATACGCCGGTTTTAGCGCAAAAACGCACATTTACCGTTGCTTTTCGCGTTTCGCTATAGGGGGCTATATACGAGGGCAAATGATGTTAGTCGCCGATTAGGGGGCGGGGCTATATACGAGGGGGGCTATATTCGAGGGGGCTACAAACGAGGGTTTACAGTATTTGTTCTCAACAAAGTGACAACAAACAACAAACCGGTATGCGTAGTGAGTGACATACTGTACACACAGGGTTGGGGCGTGGGGTAATTCGGACCACCACCCTACTAAACAATCGGAATTAAAAACTAAAGAGTTGGGGTGGCCAGTAGTGAGTGATCGAATAACCCCGCACAATCCCGCAAGAATAGAGATAACGCACTTTCATTAATTGCATAGATGTAGAAATGCCACTTCGCATGAGCTTTTCCAGCTTTATCTGTTATTTCGCAGAGAATCTTTGATGCGTTAGGAGCATTTCTTGTCAGTGTTGACGCCACTTGAACGGTCCAGCCATCTTCACAATTGCCTGGCAGTAACTGCTTCACTGTCTCGTTTCCAGCCGGTATCAATGCAAGAAAACAGGTCACAGAAATGGTATTTGAACTGCATATGTTCTTCTGCCCTACGTCGCTTGTTGCAAGATGGTAGCTGTTTTCCTTTTCTCTGAGGATAATGAGGCTTCTGTATAGAAGGCTGCTATCATTCCAGAACTGTTCCAACGCTGCGTTTCAATAAAAAAGACAAGTTTGAAATGCAGAAGAATTACAATGCGTTTGTGCTTTGCTACTGTAATGTTTCGTGTATAGCCCCCTGAGCGCTATATGATCGGTAAGCCCCGATCAGGGGGGCTATATTCGAGGCGGGGCTATACAAAAGGGGGGTTATATACAAGGGCATTTTGCATTAGTGACCAAAGTAAGGTTTTTTGACCACCTGAACTCGTTTTTCTGGTTTATTTTGCCTGTTTTCAAGCTGAAGTGGTCTAAAACAACAGCTATTCTTGCGCAAAAATTATCATTTTGGGCCATGACTGGCCATGTCTGATGAGGTGGTCAAGAGGAGTAAAAACCAAAATGTATCCCAAACTGTCCCAAATGGTTTTTGCCATCAACTTCTATGGCTAGAGTCGAAAACGCTGTTTTTAGCTGTAGAAACCTTCGTTTTCGTCGTTTTCGCGGTCTTTGATATGGGGCTATATACGAGTACAAACGACGATAGGCACCGATTAGGGGGGCTATATACGAGGGGGCTATATTCGAGGGGGCAATACACGAAACACTACAGTATTCCGTGTGTGATTTACCTGTGATACGAACTGAATAATTTCGACCACATTGAGAAAACCCATTAATATCCAACACGCCTTCCACGGTAAGTATTAATGGAAGCCGGGCCATGCGCAGACGACACTCATCGATTCCTGCTGCCGGATACGATGGGCACAGTTCCCAGCGATCATAGGATCGAAGTTCTTTAACTCGGCACCGGGCGGAATCGGATGGATCTGGAAGGCAGGAGCACCGCTCATCCGTGGGCAAGGCACAGAAAGCGTCATTCTATAAAATTTCAACGCCGGCACGACACAGTTGTACATAATATTGTCGCCGTGAACACAGATGATGCGTAATATTCAGAAATCGCTCAGCAGGACAGGGATATCACTATGCTATTTTTTTACATTACATGCCAAAGCTCATTTATGACCAAGGACTTGCACTAACAGGACGACAGTCCGCAATGTTACAAAATCCACAAAAAACGAAGATGCCGACAGTATGCTGCCATTTTTAGCACGGCGGCGATAGCAAAACAGGGCAAAGCCGTACGTCCGTGGTCTCACACAAAAAAAGATTGATATTGATATTATATTTTTGAGGAAATAAAAATTTTTCCGAAGATGACGCCATTTCCCACAGAATTTGGCCATTTTTCAGCCAGAGCCAAAAAAGGGCAAATCCAGCATGTTCATGGGACTCTTTCTCGTGTTGCTTATACGTTACTTGTACGTAGGTACGATGTCAAGTTTGTGTAATACCGGGTATTCAAAGGTGGTCTTGACGCGGAATACCCCGGTGATGTTATCCGTGCAACCGCAATCATAAGTTGTGTCATCGTCCGTCAAGTTCTTCCGAGAATACATGGTGCCGTTCACCGTCCACTGCCCGGGATAACAGCCAATTACGTACTTGCCTCCTCTGCGATAGCCTAACGATTCGTCTCCAAACTCATCAAAGAAAAGTTCGTAAGAGGGCTCAATGCCGTCCCACCAACCTCTCGTGCAGTTAACCTCTGCTGTTAGAGCGACTGGAAGCCTGGCAAGGCTGGACATATGGCAAACTGCAGTGATAGTGACGGCGACAACAACGGTAAATTTCCATCCCAGTCCTCCCACCGTTCCTTTGGCTTTCTTCCTCACTAATGCTCCATTGTGGTTGTTGGTCCACGACGCTTTTTGATAGTCCAGTGGTTTCGATCTGATTTCTTCGTGGTTCGAGTAGTGACTGCTAGTAGTAGCTGCGATCCTATTCCGAAGATATAGTGCGACCCCCTGCTGGGCTCGCTCAATCGCTGGCTTCCGATGGCGGCCCATAAAAAACAAGAATGAGACAGCGACCGTTCGGGACTGGACAAGAAACAAAAGTGCTCAGTGTTTTGACTTTGGAATGGAAAAAGCTCCAATTTTATTTTTGATTTGCTATCCAATTAGGTACAGTATGTCGTACCATGCGTTACAAGTGTCGTGCATGGTTGGTTACATTACTTGTACGTACACTTGTCTGCTACTGTATGTTCATTCATACATCATCACAAATTTCAAAGCTAAGGATGCAAGCATAGGTACTGTACATACATAGGTACGTATCTACGTAATACCGTGTATACGTATAGTAGTAGATACAGGTACACTACTACCTAGTACACTATTGGGTACAATAATACACGTGTACGTACAGCCCCAAGTGCAGCCCCCAAACCGCATTGCAGCCCCAAGTCACAATGTCTCTGCCTTCACGCATCTGTGCAAGATCACTCTAATCTCTCTTGCACCTCTGAGCTTTTTCATCCTCTCAAAAATCCCATCTGTCACATTACAATCTTCTGCACCCCAGCCAGACGCCTTCAGTGCAGCTTCTGTGCACCGTCCCTTGTCGCGGTGTTTCTTGAGTGAGCACTTTCTCCTGAACTTTCCACCGCACCCCTCGCATTGAAATGGACGTTCTCCAGTATGGATGATCAAATGCTGATCCAAAATTTTCTTCAACCTGAACCACCGACTGCATTGGGGACATTGAAATGGACGCTGTCCACTGTGTATGCGCAGGTGTTCCCGCAAAGTTTTCTTCGTGCGAAAGCGACGGTTACACTGCGAACACTGGAACGGGCGTTCTCCAGTGTGAATAAGCTGATGCTGCTTCAGTACTTCGTTGCGTTTGAAGCGCTTCGGACACTGGGGACATTGAAACGGGCGCTCTCCCGTGTGAACAAGCTGATGCTGCCTCAGTACTTCGCTGCGTTTGAAGCGCTTCGGACACTGGGAACAGTGAAATGGACGGTCGCTGCTATGCGTCCGCAGATGTGCGTACAAAGTGCACCGCAGTCTGAAGCGCTCCGAACACTGGGAACATTGGTAGGGGCGTTCTTTGGAGTGCGTCCGCATGTGTTCATCCAAAATGCGCTTTAGCCTGAATCGCTGACAGCATTTGGGACATTGAAATGGGCGTTCTCCAGTGTGAATGAGCTGATGCTGCTTCAGTGATCTCTTGCATTTGAAGCGCTCCGAACACTGGAAGCATTGAAATGGGCGCTCTCCAGTGTGAACAAGCTGATGCTGCCTCAGTACTTCGCTGCGTTTGAAGCGCTTCGGACACTGGGAACATTGGAATGGACGAGCTCCGGTATGGCTGAGCAGATGTTGATCCAAGATTGTTTTTAGTCGAAAACAGCTGTCACAGTGGATGCATTTGAACGGTCGAGCTCCAGTGTGAATGGAAAGATGTTGATTCAGGCATTTCTTGAGGCGGAATCGGAGATGACACTGGGCACATTCGAACTGAAAAACATAGTTGCACATTTTAGATGTCTTTGTGTAGCGTGTGCCAAGTACCAACATTCATTTTTCATATTCATAGTCCTGGATGACCTCGGTAAGACAATTACGTACATACGTACACTACGTACATATGTACCGTACAGTATGAATGACCTACATACCTTGGTCTCTTTTCTCTGAAGCTCTTCATCCCTGTCCACATTTGTCTCTGACCCATATTTTGAGTCGTCTCCAGCTACAGGTCGTTTGCATCTATGCCATCGCAAGCTTTCTTTCCTCCTGTACTTTTTCCCGCACGTGTTGCAAACAAATGAGGGCCTGCTTTCGCCGTTGTTGTGTGTTGCCAGATGCTGTTGCAATGTCCACTTGGTGTGAAATCGGAAACCGCAGAGCGAGCAGATAAATTTGCGTTGCTTGAGAAATTGAACCAACGTTTCTCTCCTTCTTCCTAACTGCTGCTGCTTTCTGCGCAAAGTTTTGATCAGAAATTGATCCAGGACTGTCTTAACTGATGCCGCCGCCGTCTCTTGGGTTAGCTGAGAACAGAATTTTTCTTCTGGAACTTTTTGAGGTGCTCCTTCCAGTTCCAGAAATGCCATAGCATCTGTCAGTGCTTGATCGTCGCCATCTTTTTCTGTCACTGGATCCGTCGAGGTGCGAAGCTGTTGTTCGAAGTCCCTGAGTTGTTGAATGGTTGCCAGGGCTGTAGAAGCATGGCTTGATATCATGGACGCTGAGGTTCGTTTCTGCCGCTCCCAGTGAGCAAGTTGGGAAATTTTGGACAAGCATTGACCCATCAAGCCCAGATAATTGTCATTGTTCTGAGTTGTAGTGGCAGAAGGCTCACTTTGCTGCTGCTTCTGAAAACCAGCAAATCGATAAAACTGTGGTCACGAAACTTAGGCTTCATCTACATACGTATGTACATGGTTAATTCTCATTGGAAGGAAAACGGCGTTCGGCGCGTAACGCTCGGCGGACCCATTCACATTGGAGACATGAGCTGAGAATACAGTTCGGCGTAGGTAATGTGCATGATGGTTAGGCAGACACAAACAATACCATGGACAGTCATGGATGCGCCGTGCGTACGCGCAAAACGTATTCCTTGCAATATGAAATGAGCCATCTTTTTTTTCCTTTCCATCTCATCTATTTTAATCCTCACCTGATCAATTGCATCCTGATGTGCAGCTGCCATATGGCAGTTGAGACTCCATGAGGTGGACAACTTCGCGTCGCACAAGTTGCACTGAAATGGCCGATATTGTAGATGAAAATTGCAGACGTGGTCCAATACCACGCGCTCGATCTTTTCTTGAGCTAGCGAAGAAGCTGTGGAGTGACACAGCGCAGCGGAATGTTCAGCACAGAAACAGCACTTCATTCTTCTTCAGGCGTTCTCAAACGGTTCACGTGCCCAAAAATGCACGACGAAACTTGGTGACGTCAAATTAAAACACAACACAGAAATTCCTGTCAAGTTATATGAGTGGACTCAGATTTAGCGAATGTTCGAATGAGCTGGCTTGACTGATCGTTGGTCCGAGTAGTATTCTTGGGCGCAAGTATGCATGTACATTGTACAATATGTTAGTAGGCTGAATTTGAACAAAACGCATAGAGGCAAACAAATTCGAAAGGGGGCGGCAGGATCAGAAAGAAAAGACGGTGGCAAGAAAGGGCTGTAAAAGTTTTCAGGAGACGAACAGGAGAAGGAGCGCGACAAAGGGTACCAAACCAAAACCACTGAACCAAAAGGAGTCATGCAGAGCGATTTTATGGGCGTCATGCTATTTATTGCCAGATTTGGAATTGCCTGATTTGGGAACAGTTTTTCTCACACTGCCGCAGATTTGTGATGTGATATTCATAGGCAAGCGTGCAATAATTTTCCACCCTTTCTTTGACGTTTTCCTCTGTCACATATACCAAGAATGTATTTTTATTGTACAATGACAAAATGGTGCTTTCAGGCATCGCATCGACGTATGTCTGATAAAACCGCCGCATACGATATCACATCACAAAATAAAAATAGTGCGGTGAATTCGGGCCAGGGGAAATTTGGGCTAAGCCGCGGGTATTTATTTTCGGTGAGCACATGCAGCGACGGGCTATCAAAAATCTATCTATCCTTCAGATAGATGAAAAGAAAAGGTCCATTTCGATAACACATTCACACTTTTCACCGCAACAAAGAATGGCGTAGCCCGTTTTGGCTTTACGTCATGGCCCAAATTACCCCGTAGTCCCACAAATAACGCTTGTCAAGTGACTCTTTCATTGTGTTGTGGTGATGATTTGTGGCTTCAGCAGGTTACGGTAGCCAACGCAGAAAGCGACGTGGCAACAAAAGTATACACAAATCACGTACTCCTAAAGCGGTTTGCTTGCTTTGCCGCTTTAGAAGTACGTGATGGAACGGAAACAAAAATAAAAATCCACACCGGTCCCACCCTCGCATTCAGCCGTTAGGTGTGATGGGTCCCGTAAGGAATGCGTCTAAAGATTACGGTAACGACGAAGCGCGCAGCGAACGGAAGAAGAAACGAAGAAAAGAAAACGAAGACACGCGGCGCGCTTCGTCGTTACCGTAATCTTTAGACGCATTCGTTACGGGACCCATCACACCTAACGGCTGAATGCGAGGGTGGGACCGGTGTGGATAAATAAAATAATAGGAAAGAAAGACGAAAGAAGAAAGACAAGACAGGACAAGAAAAGGAAAAGGTGATCTCTCTTCTGGAAAGAGGAAGCTGAAGTCCATAAAATATCGAGGAAGCACAAGCGAAGAGTCTACTTATATTCATTCTGAAAGGTAACGCAAGTTTTTCGTTGTAAAAACCGAAATTTCTTTCTTTTCGTTAGGCCTAGCCTTTCTCGGACTAATTTGAATATTTTCCGGTTTTTTCTGTTCCAGAAGGATAAAACGAACTCGAAAAAAGGGATACAGCTGCAAGCTTCGCTGCTTCAATTATGGTTGAGGATTCAGACAGAGGAGACAGGAAACGGTAGGCCCCAGTTGTAAATCGCAATCGAAAAGCAGTATGTCGTGTTCCGGGTGGGGCCTTGGTTAGTAGGCCTATTCTTCAATAGTCCGTCCAGCGAGAGTTATTTTTCTGCGCCGTAGCCCGCGCTGCGTAAATTACATGTTGCCTACTCGTCCAGAATAGGAAAGCATGAAACGTGAAGGACAGAGGCAACTCTCGCTGGACGGACTATGGACCAGTTGCGCTAAGATTTTTGGGTGCTCACGAGCTGAACCCCTCTGTATTACACTTACTTAGTGCATTTTTTGATTGATGTAAGGGGAAAGAGAAAAAATGACCTCAAAAATAGTGCTATTGAGAGGTCAGCTCTCGACCACCTAAAAAATCTTTGCGCAACTGGTCCTTAGCGCTTACAGCGACAAGCCGTCATTGTTGACAACAAGTCGCTTAGCTGTTGTCCTTTTGTTGACGAATAATGTTGTAAGGGTGTTGTCGGTTTGTTGACGAAATGACAACAAACCGACAACCCCCATATACTATTCGTCAAACAACCCGAAAATAGCTGAGCTACTTCTAGTATCTAGTCAATGATGACGGCTTGTCGCGGTATGTGTTAAATATTATAGTTTATTTTCTTTGCAGAAAGCGCTCGCGTTCCCGTTCTCGTAGTCCGGCCAGAAGACGCGGACGTATAGGCGGGGGTGGGAGCAGGAACGGGCCGGGCTCTCTCAACGATCGCATGGTCTACATATCCAACGTTCCCTACGAATACCGATGGATGGATATCAAGTCGCTGTGTCTGGAGAAAACGGGGGCGGACGTGAATTTTGTGGAAATTCTGGAAACGAGCGACGGAAAATCGAAAGGATGCGCGTAAGTGAGAGGGTATGGTGGGGGTAAACCCGGCCACCTAAAATTAGGCTCCTTTGATCTTGCTGTTTCAGCAAATGATGAACAGCTACCAAATAGTATTGAGAGTTGAAAGAGGAGAGGTCAAGGAATCGATTGATTGGTATACATTTGGTCTCATTCGGTCCATTATTGGTTGCTGAGCTGTGCAGCCCTGAAACTAATAGTAGGTGGCCGGATTTTCCCCATTGTACCCTCAGCATAGCGGTGAAGAGGGAAATTTAGGGCACCTAACTGGAGAAAAGTAGTGCTCTGTTGCGATATGTTACTCGAGTAGAAGAGAAAGAAAAGCGGTGGC
>JASAMW010006770.1:0-17881 GCA_030247985.1 Epsilonema sp. ZAB3_2
TGATGGGAACAGATGACTGGAAACAGCTGAATCGCAAATATGATGTCTGTGTTCACAAGACGATCGAGATGATGATGGAGCTGTTCAGGCATTATAAATTTCGCTAGCTTTTGTTCTATCTCTTGTGTGGGTATGGGCTGTTTACTGGTGATACTACTGATACTGATCGTACAGATACATACAAGGCATGTGGCTGATGAGTAGTAAATTCAATACAGATAACTGGGCAAAAAACCTTGAATTTTGAAAGGTACCTAACTCGAGATTCAAATATTGCGATCGCAGCAATACCAATACGGTTACCTCCTTCAAAAAGAAGTACTACCTCTGTACGTACGCACCTACATACGTACCTATGCTTACGCATGCTGTGCGGTACGTACGTACTGAAAGTGTCGTTGTGCCCCAGCAAAACTTTGCAACAACTGTTACGACCACCAATAAATTCGCCTGAAATTAGGCCACACATTTTACCGGATTTACCGGGTAAAAATTTCTGACTTGCTGGTTTGGTTTTACCGGGTAAGGATTTGTGAAAAAGGTAAAATTACCGGTTTACCGGGTAAAATGCAATGCAGCCGGTATGCACCAATAGTGTCACACACACACACACACACACAGCAGCCCTATTTGTTAGTAGACAAGAAACCAATGACAACCACTATTATACTTTATGCTTTTGGGACAAAGAAGTTTTGTTGTTTCTCATGGCGAAAACGGTCTGGCGCAGAACGACCAATTTAGCTGCTTCTACCGTACTACTGCTAAACTACATTTTGTTATGATCGGTGCGATCAAAAGCGTAACACTGATAAAGCGCTCCCTTGGGCAGCAAGCTTGTTTCCAGAATAAATTTCACGCCAACGCCAGTTCCACTAAGCGTAAAGCCGACTTCTACAAAAGACCAGCCGCTTTTGCATGAAAAGTAGCCGAAATTTCGCGACACCCCGACTCTAGCCATTTATATTTTTGGACGGGTAGAACGAGCGATTTCCTTTTCCCATAATAATGTTTAGTCAGTGGTGCTTCTTGTTCTTATGCGGACTGTTGCATCGTTTGCAGTATTGCTTGCTAAAACCTAAAACAACCAAAACTCCAATTTCCAGCCATCGACTTCGTTTGTTATCCACTTGGTCTGAAAGTAAACCGTAAGCATGGGTACAATGATGGTGGTGTTGCTGCTGCTGCTGAATGGCAAATCCGCTGCCAATTTGGCACAACCTTTAAAGGATGACTCATCACCTGAGTTATATGCTCCTGAGGGTGGAGCTAATAATGAGGTACCGGTAAACCCTTCGCCTCTCCAGAAGCCTTTGGGTCCGTTGGACAGAGACGACTGTGCAGCGGCAGGCGATGACCTGGCCAAGGTTGTGCTGGATCGTTTGCTGGTCAACTACGACAAGAAAGCAGTGCCAAGCAGTCGAGGTGTTGACGTTTATCCGGGCGATACATACCTACGGCGGAATACTTCAGGCTTTGCTTTACTTTTACTCCACTGTACCTTGACGGTATTTATTAGTGTTGTACAACTACGTATTCATTTATGGCATAGGAAAGCGTCATGACATTGATAAAATCGAGAATGAAAATGTGCCAGGGAATTGAACCCTGGACTTCTCGCGTATGTACCAGCTTGTTTGATTGTGCACCAAAAATAATTTTGATTTAGTACGTTGAAAAGGCAGGCTTTCTTGTGCACGCAAGCAAAGTACGGTATGTATCGCCCTTCTACGTGGACATGATGCTGCAAGCCATCTCCAGCATCTCGGAGAACAGAGCCAGTTTCACGGCCGACCTATTGTTCAGCCAGATTTGGAACGACCAGGGCATTCGCTTCGACAACCTCACGCTATGCCTGTCCAACCTCACATTGAGCGATATCATGATAAAGGAGTTTTGGCTTCCGAACGTCTGCTTCCAGAACAGCAAGAGCGTCGCCATTCACGCTAGCCCTACGCCGAATATCTTTCTTTTGGTCTATCCAAACGGAACCATTTGGGTCAACTACCGCGTCAAGGTATTGCAGTATGTCAGTATGTACATATATGTATACAAATCTGTAATTAATTTGGTAACGACAAAGATTTGGTGCTGTTATAGACGCTTTAGAATTATTTTTATGGGATTTCCAGGTAGAAGCCCCGTGCGAGCTGGACATGACCACCTTCCCCATGGACGTTCAAAAATGTCAGCTCACCTTCGAGTCCTACTCCTTCAATACTGCAAAAGTCCGGTTACATTGGTACCACACTGGAATCGAACTTCTGTCAGAAGGGAAACTGCCCGACTTTGAACTCTACCGCTACACATGGAGCAAAAGCTCCTTTTGGTACCCGGCGGGCAAATGGGATCAGTTGCAGGGCACGTTCTTCTTCAAGCGCACATACGGCTACTATATTCTTCAGCTGTACCTGCCCACATACGCCAGCGTGTTCATTAGCTGGATTGCATTCTGGCTAGATTTCAAGTGTTTGCCAGGTCGGATCACTTTGGGCGTGTCCTCTTTGATGGCTCTCACCTTCCAGTACGGTAACGTGGCCCGAACCCTACCAAAAGTGAGCTACGTGAAAGCTCTGGACATATGGATCATGGCCTGCATGGTCTTCATCTTCTTCTCCCTCATCGAGTTGGCAGTTGTCGGCCACGTGGATAAATTGGCGTCCAAGGAACAACGGCGGGTTGACGAACACACCAATAAAATTCGTCAACAGTTCGTCAATTCGGCACTGAGCAGCGGCTTCGGACTTCTAGCTGCGGAAAGCGAAAGCCTCATTTGTCGGATTCAGACGTGTTGTTTTGATAAAAGATTCGATGCCCTGTCCTGGAAAGAATATACTAGTAGTCATTTTACTCACTGTACGTAGGACTAGCAGAATGATGCTTGTCCAAAACAGAAACCCCGGCGCCAAAAAAGCTTATTCTGACCCGTTTCAAGTCTGAATCCGGCTTATTCCTCGCTCGTCTCGTCCCACCAACAGCGAAACAAATTTATTACCGAACGACTCCCCAGAAGATATTCGACTTCAAAACGGCAATCCAATCCCAACCCCTATTAACCGTCAACATCACAGCCTCCAACGAGTAAACAGCAGCAGCAAAAACAATGGAGGAAAGTACGAGCAGAACATTCGTCGCTTTTATCGGCAGTTGGAGAAGATGGGAAGCAACAACAAGCGATGGCGACAACTGGAGTGGACTGGGGAGAAGGTGGACAAGCTGTGTCAGGTCGTGTTTCCAGCCTCGTTCATGCTGTTCAATATGGTCTACTGGCTCTACTACACCAAGACGAGCGGAGAACAGATGAATAAACTGCTGAATTCCTTGGCGTCAGATGGAAGCACATTGGTGGGAAGCGGGCCCAGATAGACTGTATTATTGCATGTACAGTACAGTACGTACTGCACCTACTACTTACCTACTGAACCTTACATGCGTAAAATATCTTGTCGCATTTTATCCAACTAAACACATAAAGGATATGCAATTTTACTTGTTAGGCGCGCGCGCGCATCGCGCGCGACTCGCGCGCGCAACCGGGCGCACACCGCGCGCAACCGGGCGACTCACGCGCGCCACCGGGCGCACACCGCGCGTCACCGGGCGCACACCGCGCGCCACCGGGCGCAATCAATAATCGCGCGGATTCCTATATTGCACGTGGCGCGCACGGTAACGATCGGTGTTCCCTGAGCGATGTCAATTGCTCTTCCCAGTGCAGGGATGCATTACAGTGCAGTGTTGAATGCAGGGATGCTTCCAGCACCCATGGCAGAACCACTTCGGTCAAATGCCGCCTTTGCCTAAAGCATAAAGAACATAGCTAACGTACGCTTCACTTAGGCACCATTCAGACTAGATGACGAAAAACTCCTGCAACTTTGATGGCCGGATTTCCCCATGGCCGGGTGTTTCTTTCCGCGCCGACTACTGGTAAAAGTTGCACTCAGAAACTCGATGGCTGCTGGTTGAATCGTGGGAACTGTAGTTGCTGCATTGTGGTTTGGGGTAAAGTGTTGCTCAATGGAGTTGCGATTGTCGGCAAGGTCACTGCTAATGCACGCGCGCTGTTCTCTGCGTCAGTCTGAGACTGAGAGTGCAATTCGATTCTTCGTGCTGCTTCAAGTGCTTCATTCATTGAGATTGGTGAGTTTGGTTGCAGAAATTTTGTCGCGTATTTCTGGGCGAACACGGTTGATGAATGTACTATTTTATTGAGAGGGAAGATTTACACAAGACACAGTAAGTATGGATCATGGATCTGCCTGCCGTGTTAGTAGATGAGGGCTGTTGGGCCAGGCGAGTTAGTCGTCTTCTAATGCTGGTGTCCACCCTGTGGTGCTTCCTCTCCTCCTCGTCCTCCGTCTCCTCCTCGTCGGTTGGAGCGGGGGCGCTGATCAAGTCCATCAGTTGATCAACGTCCTGGATAAGTTGATCACTGGCATCCCTGATCCAGGCGGCATACTGTAATGTTTCGTGTATTGCCCCCCCTCGAATATAGCCCCCCCTCGTATATAGCCCCCCCTAATCGGTGCCTATCGTCATTTGTACTCGTATATAGCCCCATATCAAAGACCGCGAAAAACGACGAAAACGAAGGTTTTTACAGCTAAAAACAGCGTTTCCTGCGTGTTTCTAGCCATAGAAGTTGATGGCGCATCATTTGGGACAGTTTGGGATACATTTTGGTTTTCACCCCTCTCGACCACCTCAGCAGAAATGGTCAATCCTTGTCAAAAATGATAATTTTTGCGCAAGAGCAGCCTGTTTTAGACCACTTTAGCTTGTGTAAAGGCAAAATAAGCCATAAAAACGAGTTCAGGGGGTCAAATAACCTTACTTTGGTCACTAATGCAAAATGCCCTCGTATATAACCCCCCCTTTTGTATAGCCCCGCCTCGAATATAGCCCCCCCTAATCGGGGCTTCCCGATCATATAGCCCCAGGGGGCTATACACGAAACATTACAGTACTCCCTCAGCTGAATCCACTTCTCCAGAAGATGGGGATCCACGTCCATGTCTTCCGAAGGGTCGGGAGAGAGAGAGAGGTCGAAGGTGCTGAAGGGTGCTGAAGGGACGAGAAAATAGGCTGTGCGTCGAGAGAAAAAGAACGAACTGATCTATTCGCCGGCCAGCTCCCTTTTATACGGTCTTGCCGGAGGCGTTATTTCCTGTTGCCATATGCACTTCCGGCATTCCATAGTATCAAATGTACGTACTTACTTACATAAATCACGAACATAAACATGCAGCTACAGTACATGTACGAACGTATATAATTGCGCATATAGTCTGGCAGGCAACTTTGTATAGGTTGTAAGACGTATCGTTTACGTACAGTACTTGACGTGATGCAACAAATGGCACGGTTACCTGTGTCCTCGACTACTTACGTACGTATTGTACATACTGCCGGCAACCCAACTGTTCGCGCTGTTCTATGTAGGGTACGTATGTACATATGTATGTATACATGAATCGGTGGTCGGTTACTCTGTCACCCGTACGTGTGTCTCCGCCCTTTTCGTCAGTTTGTTAGTAGACGCATACATATTGATATTAGCAGGACCCCATAATAGAGGAAAACTGAGAATCTGCGAACAAAAGTCGTGCACAGAGCTACGCCCGATAAGAGCCAAAAGCGTCCCACAACTGGGACCCCCGTCCCCCACCTGAGGGGACGCTATGGAATGCCCACCCAACGTCTTTTGAGTATTCGCATAGTTTCTTTTGGTGGGCGCTTTATGCACTTCTTCTCCAACCTGATAAAAAACGTCCCCCAGGTGGGGGACGGAGGTCCCAGTTGGGGGACGCTTTTGGCTCATCGGGCGTACGGTAGCTCTGTGCACGATTGTTCACAGATTCTCAGTCCTCCTCTATTATGGGGTCCTGATATTAGTAAAGTAAGCACATAACTGCACCAGTACCTACATACTTAGTTAGTACCCACAACACAAGTCGCTACTATGGATCACTACCTATCTACACTGTTTCTCAGAAGTCTTGGACGGTCTGTTCGGTGCTGCCGCTTCGCTCTCTAGATGGCTGTCGTCAGTCTCTCTAACTGCACGCGAACCGTCTCTCGCTCTTCCGGTGGGCACTTTAGCTCATACACGCCGCGTGACAGCCTCTTCCTCTTCTCAAGCTTCTCCGCCTTCGCTACTACAGAGTGTCTCAAAATAAACCGAACACTTTTCCGTGCATGTAACTCTGGAACCACACGTTAGATTTTTATGCAGTTTGTTGTATTTAGTAGCCAAGGCTTCAACTTAGATGCGTACAAAATTTCAGCTACTTGGTCAACATACTTCAGAAATTACAACGGTTTGAATCTCGAAGCTCAAAATCGACGTTTTTCTTCAGTATGGAGAAAAATGTCGGTCTTAATTTTCAAGATACCCAGTTCAATGCGTTTGCTACGCTGGTACTGGGGCTAATGCATGAGATACGCATTTTCTAGCATTTTGGAACATCTTTTTTTCATTACGAGACTAATTTTATTTTGGACTCTGCACAGGAGGCCCCTAAATCGACACTACCAGTTCGATCAACCCTCGTTTTTGACCGCCGGAGAAAGAAGGTGTTTGAGCAGTTTCCACTGGGCCTATGAAGCTAAAATTTTGTACACATCTAAGTTGAAGCCTTGGCTACTAAACACAAAAAACCGCATGAAAATCTAACGTGTGGTTCCACAGTTATATGCATGGAAAAGTGTTCGGTTTATTATGAGACACCCTGTATTTATTTTTTTGCTAGGTACACTACGTTGTAGAGTGCTTCTTTGGAAATGTACCTTGGACACCTTTTTTATGGTCCAGCAGCCGCTTTCCAAACATATTGAGACTTCCGCATTAAGTTGCTGACCAGTTTAAAATTTAACCCCTCCTGTATGCTGAGATATGGCTGTTGGTAAGCCCAAATTGCCCCTCACGTGCCCGCCACTTTTTTCAAAAGTTCTTACCATCATTCTACTCCATTTTCTTCACAGATTTTGATTTGGGGCATGCCCCTTCGATATTTTGATGAATACACCATGATATAGCCCAAAAAGGGGTAATTTTGGCTAATTTGATCGTTTTCGTCAATTTTGGTGGTGTATTTATCAAAATATCGAAGGGGCATGCCCCAAACCGAAATCAGCGAAGAAAATGGAGTAGAATGATGGTAAGAACTTTTGAAAAAAGTGGCGGGCACGTGAGGGGCAAATTGGGCCTACCAACAGCCATATCTCAGCATACAGGAGGGGTTAAATTTTGAACTGGTCAGCAACGTAATGCGGAAGTCTCAATATGTTTGGAAAACGGCTGCTGGACCATAAAAAAGGTGTCCAAGGTACATTTCCAAAGAAGCACTCTACAACGCAGTGTACCTAGCAAAAAAATAAATAGTAGTCTCTTTTGCACTGTCGCGTGATTACTCGCCGTGTACCTGACCACCTTCCCAGCATCATATTGCGTAAATTCTTTCGCCTTTGTCAGAGGACAGTATAGGTCTATGGCTGATGTCTGAGTGGTTGACGGATGGCCCGGGCTCTGGGCGCTAAGCCGATTGCACGTACGTATACTTTTAAGGTCTTGCTTACGCTACGGTAGAAGACGGTATAGCGGAACGAAGTGAGGGACCTGAGCGGACAGAACGGAACGGACCGGGCAGTCGGGTGGATGAGGGTGGCCACGGACCGAATGGACGGTGGAAGACGCGTAGTTGGACCCAAGGGTGAGGCGACGAGTTTTCTGTGCGCAAGGTTGTCGACACGACTGCTCACTTTCTCTCGGAAGGCCAAAGATGGCGGTTTATTTTCGTTGCATGTCGCGATCAAATATTATCGGCGGTGGCAAAAGAATGTCGTGTCATTTGTCAATGAATAAGGGGTGCCAAACTATCATTCTCGTATTGAGCGCAACTTACGATTTCATGGATTTGAATTAGGAGTTTAGGACTCTCGTACGTATACGTATACATAACATAGCACGTCATAGTACGTCATAGACTACTGTACATACATACGTACGTACATACTACGATACAACGAATACGTAAGTATATTCGAATGCAAGCTTCGGACTAGAATGACGGTAATGCAGTTGACGGCAGTTTCACCACATCCCTCCCCCGGCAGACAGAACGGTTGCTCGCAACCGGAAAAAAATTGATCCATCCCACCAGTGGGCCCGCAGAAGTCGCTCTTTTAATTGGCCAGTTTTGGCATAATCGGCCAATTCGATAATTGGCCATTTAAACAAGGGTGCAAAAAAAATTTGATCGGCCCATTACGTAATTGGCCAATTAATTGGGCAATTGCATGTTGAACAAAAACAGCGGAAGCCATTATCGGTCAAACAGGCAATATGCTGTGAAGATGGTTGTTTTAGCCTAAGGTTGTCACTGATCATGTTCGCGTTTGATAAAGCCAAGCCATTCAAAGGAATCTCACTCCTTCCTTTATGACATTGAAAAGATGTTCAACGTACCTCAATTTTGAAGAAAACGCACAGATTTAGACGAAAAGGGACCTAACTTTCTTTATTTGCTTTGAACAAACTCATCATAACATGCCATAGTTGCTATTTCGTCGTAACTGATTCCTCAAAGTACCTCCCGAGGTACTTTAGAGTCGCCCAATTAATTGGCCAATCAGAATTTTTCGTGCACACCACATTTTGATTGGGCCGTCAATTGGGCAGTTAAACGGGCAATTAAAATAATCGGCCAATCAAAAAGTAACTGGCTTGTTTCGGCTTTTTTTGTGCACATCTGTGTCTTCATTTGATTGGCCAACAGGCCAATTAATTGGCCAATTTGGCCTTTGTGCACTCGGGCCCAGAACACCAGGGAAGAGAACCCCAAAAGCTGGCAGGAAAAGCAGGCCGGTAGAAGCAGGAGGGTAGAAAGAAGCAGGCTGGGTCCGCATTGAGGGTCGACTTGATCCATACACATTTACCACACGCGATGTCAAAAAATGAATGTAATGAGTGGAAGCGAGAGTTTTGACGCCGATTCGTTAGTATGTCAAATGTCTGTACTTTTATGCGCAAGTTTTGTGTGATGCTTAACTGACTGTTGCTTGGCACAAAAACAGCTTTTTGCACACATACACAGCACAGTTTATAAAGCAAAACAACCAAACCAACCGACCAGCAACGACAAAAAAGAGAAAACGACGACCTCTGCAGCCAAGGGCAGCTGCCCCTGGGTGCTTTCCTTCATTTGCGGTGGATTCTACGGTAGGTACATTTTATTGTCAGAGAAGTGCACTACATAAGACTAGATTAGTATGGATCGATCAGCAGTGGATCTGCCGGCCTTGTTAGTACAGGGTGATTTATTTCTCATGGTGGATTTTGATTGCCAATTTCACAAGGTTACCCTGCACCGATTTCGGTCAAATTTTTCCCACATATTTCCGAGCGTTTACCATTTACTTGGTAAAAATTTCGAGTTAAAATACTACACTGGTAGTGAGAAATACGGCAGAGAACGTGGAATCGCAATTTTTCAACATTTTCACCGTAACTTTCGACTACTGCTACAATTCTTCCAACAAAATATCGAAATTCATGGCAAATGGCAATACTGCTGCATTTTTTCGAATGGTAAACGGCTTTCGCTTGTTTGTAGACCCTTTCCGTCTTTTTGGACCGCCAGAAAGCATTCGGGAGTTATCAAATCTGGTGATTATGGCTCCATCAGCTGATGATGCAGCACTGATGAGGCATGAGCAGCACTGGACAATCTCCAGCAATGCCACCAACACCGTCAATGTTTTTTGTCAGTTTAGGGCTTAGGTTCCATCTTGTTGAAATTATTTTGCTCTTAGGAAAGAGCCGTTGGGCTCCAAAAAGAGGCTTCAATCATCTGGCAGTAAAAAATTCTGTCGAAAAATGCTCGAAATTGCCATTTTGAAAGGAAGGGGCTAGTTCTCACTACCAGTGCAGCATTTTAACTCGAAATTTTTACCAAGTAAATGGTAAACGGTCGGAAATATGTGGGCAAAATTTGAGCCAAATCGGTGCAGGGTAACCTGGTGAAATTGGCAATCAAAATCCACCATGAGAAATAAATCACCCTGTAGATATGAGGACTGTTGCCCGGCTTTGTTAGTGCTTTTTTTCTTTCCCAGGATGCGCCTTATTCTCTCCAGCCTCTCCCGCACACCATCCGCTCCTCTTGGGATCATTCCCGGGTCTTTTAGCAGGCGTTGGAACCTGAAATCAGAAATTTGATCGTGTACACAGTCGCTTGTCTTGTCGATATTGCACAAGCGGGGGAATTTATACTTTGGAACACTCTGTACATACGTACATACTTCAGGCGCAGTTGATCCGCCGTGAATCTTCGCGAATGTCTATTCATTCATGTAGTGGCCTTTGTAGTCAGCCCAGAACGGCCGTCCCGTGATCGATTGATGGTCGGCGGTGCCAATCTCCATTGCGGTCAGGCCCCACGCGACCATTTGCTTGACCAGTGGCCCGTTACAGCTTCGTAGTAAAATCCTTTTGCAGATTTGGCAACCCTTTTGCAAAATCTGGCAACCCTTTTGCAGATCTGGCAACCCTGTTGTAGATCGTGATCTGTCAACATAATATTATTCATCTGGCGGCAACCATTTTGGGCAGTTGGCAAAAAGTAGTATATCTGGCAACCCTATCGCAGAGTTGGCAACCCTATGGCAGATCTGGCAACCCTTCTCCCACATAGATCTGACAACCCTTTTGCGCATTTAGCAATCTGGCAACCCTTTTGCACATTTAGCAATCTGGCAACCCTTTGCAGGTCTGGCAACCCTTTTGCGCATCTAGCAATCTGGCAACCCTTTTGCAGATCTGGCAACCCATTAGCGCATCTCGCGTTTTAGTCTCGTGTGCACTTTCGGGCGTGACCATTTGCAAACGCTGGCTTGAAAACCTGCGTCGTTTGGTTTCTGCGGCATTTAGTACTAAAATATCGATTATCGATCGATTATTGATGATCGGCTAAACAGATCAAAAATCGAGGTCTTTCTGGCGTTCTCGGGGCCATAAGTGCTTGAAAGAGCCCTGGATGGATGATGTAGGTGCAAAATTGAGTGAGTTATGAGTGAATCTGCGCGCTTTTAGTACTAAAATATCGATTATCGATCGATTATTGGCGATCGGCTGATCAGATCAAAAATCGAAGGCCTTCCTGGCGCCCTTGGGCTTATAAGCTTTCGAATGAGCCATTGGTGAACGCTGTAGCTGCAAAACTGAGCGAGTTTATTGCATCACACACACACACACATCAGCCCTATTTGTTAGTAGATGTCTTCTATTCCGAACGTGGCTTTTTTCTCGCGCTTTCCCTTCCTTTTCTCCTCCTTCTCCTCTTCTTCATTGTGGAGTGCGCAGTGGATGACACAAGAGTTTTATGTAGGAAGGAACACAAGAACGAAGCAACCATGCAGCAGAAAAGAAAAGGAAAAGAATGACAAATACATGCACATGCGATACATGCAAACAACATATTTCCGGTGCACGTGCTAAACTCATGCCATGCATGACACTGCCCCAGCAACAATTTTGTTGTTGAGGATACTTATATACGATACATACGCTCTGCTACCATTTGTGGAGTGCGCAGTGGATGACACAAGAGTTTTATGTAGGAACACAAGAACGAAGCAACCACGCAGCAGAAAAGAAAAGGAAAAGAATCACAAATACATGCACATGCGATACATGCAAACAACATATTTCCGGTGCACGTGCTAAACTCATGCCATGCATGACATTCATTGGATTGGTCCTGGTCCTCCTCTTCTTCTGTGATCTCTTCGTCTTCATCGTCATTTTGAGTAGACGGTTCTTCTACTTGCTGCATTGCTGCGTTGATTGCATCCATCATTTCGTTGTGCCGTCGTATCATTTCGCGGTGATTGGTAGTAGCCTGCCGCAGGATGGCGGGTTGGACTTGCACGGGGGGTTCCACGGGGTGCTGTTGAGATGACATTGTGAGTTTGACACGACCGACCAACATGAACATGAAAGAAAGATGGATCTGCCTGCCGTGTTAGTAGATGAGGACTGTTGGCCAGGCGTGTTAATAGCTAGAACTTCTTTTTCTTTCCCAGGATGCGACGTATTCTCTCCAGCCTCTCCCGCACACCATCCGCTCCTCTTGGGATCACTCCCGGGTCCTCAGGCGGTGGAACCTGAAATCAGAAATTTGATCGTATACACAGTCGCTTGTCTTGTCGATATTGTTATTTGCACAAGCGGGGGAACTTTGGAACACTAACACTTTGGAACATTCTGTACATACTTGGATCGCATTTTGCTGGTTTTGAACAGTTCTCTCTCCGGGGCGTGTTCTGGCATCCGTAGGTACCTCTCCCAGATATTCGGGCCCGTGATGCCCGTGCTTGGATCTTTCTGCAGCTCTTCGTACACGAACGCCCAGCTGTCGTTAGTTATATCGCTTTCCTGCCCTGCGAAGATGTCGTTTTATGCTTTTGATCTTGTCCTGCGTTCCTTTCGGAATGTATGCTGGGAGTGGCTTGGTGATAAGTCGATGCATCCTGAAATTAGAAATGTCGGGTAATAGCTCGTTTGAATCATCATAATCATTTATGATCGCATGTGTGCGCACAACATACAACCAATGGTATTATCGCATACCGCAGGATGCAGTTAACATGGCGAATACCAACCATATTGTGTATGAAATCAGCGCTCTACATACAATTCGTACATACATTGATGCGACATACAGAATTCAGTACATAAATTTGCATAACTTGGTTTATCAGAAATCACCCCACTTTATACATTGTACATACAGTACATAATGTATACGTATCAAAAATGATCGGCGGTCAAAATCGAAGCAGCGTCCAGAATCATGATCAAATGACGAGCCATGGTCCAGGAGGGGAGTGAGGCAGGTCAGATGTAGGCGGCGGAACTGGCTTTCAGCTTCGCAGTCTCTTGCACAATGGGTGGAAGTGGTGAAGGTGGAGAAAAAGAGGTGAAGCTTGAATTTCCGGATTGAAAGTAGAGAAAATTGTCAAGACCATGTGGTTGGGCTGTTGAACCTGGGTTTGAAGGCTGCTTATGATGAGGATCAGTCTTCTTGAATAGCGGAACCGAACTGCTATTTTACAGCAGAAGTTTCTTCCATACAAGAGTTCTTTTCTTCATCACAGCGCAGTTCGTTACTATTATTGATTGAGAGCGGAGAAAACAAAAGACAAGACCGCACGGCGCACACTGACTGACTCAAAAAAAAAAGTAATCGACTGCTATCGTTCAAGGAATCGACTGCTAAAATTTATCTCAATCGGTCCAATGGTTGCTGAGATATGCAGCCTTGAACAAACGGTTAAAAATAAAAGTGCGACAAACTTTTTTTTCACTTTTTCATCCAACCGTATTCGCTGAATACGGTTCAGCAAAAAAGTGAAACAATCGTTGTCATGGCCTGGTACCTATAGGTACCACAAAATATGTAATGGGATACATACTTGAGGCGCACTTGATCTGTAGTATGTTTGCGCACATGTCGATAGACGTGGTAGTCCCTGTAGCCAGCCCAGAAGTCCCGACCAGTGATGGCAGTGTTAGTGGCAGTACCCATTTCCAGCTTGGCCAGGGCCCATGCGACCATCCTTTTGATGTTTTCAATCGTCCATGCGTCTTCGTCTTCTTCCCCTCCCTCTTCTTCCCCTTCTGTTTCTTCCTCAATCGTCTCTTCATTCTCTCCAGCCTCTCTCGCACACCATCCGCTCCTCTTGGGATCATTCCCGGGTCTTTTACCAGGCGTTGTAACCTGAAATCAGGAATTTGATCGTGTAAAGATAGGCTGAGCTGAGTTGGCAGTTATGTACATAGTGAAGGAAAATCGATATCTGTTCACCGCTGTCCGGCGCTTGTCTATTCTCGCTACTACGCTGCTACTAAAAGATTGGCCAACGGTCTTGGTCACTCCGTCTTTCCACCAAATGGCTCTGACAAAGAAGTGACCAAGAAAAGAGCAAGAACTACCAAAGGGTCGCACGCCGGGCTGATTATTGACTTACGTACACTGCCAACCTTGCTCAGCCTATCTGTACACAGTCGCTTGTCTTGTCGATAGTGACAAGTCTCTTCTCTTTCCCACGCTCTTGACGCATGAAGATAACTTCTGATGCACGCATGATAGGCAACTTCGTACTGCTGCTACCCGGCATCTTCTAACGGTTGCCACCTTCCGTTGAAGCAGGTGGTTCGTAGCACCGCTTGTGTTTCAAGATGTAATCGAGATCGGACAGAGCAGCAACGACATGCTTGCAGCTTGTAGTCGGAACAGTTCCGCTGCCACCAGCCGTACAATCGCAAAACGCAGAGCGCACTTCCCCTCCTCCGCAAGCAAACTGAATGGAAACCCTGTACTTTTGGCTTCGCCTCATTGCAGCTCGCTCATGTACCGAATACCATACTGTGCCATCCGGAGCCTCATAATAAAATCGACGGAGTTGGAAGCCGCTAATAAATAGTTGGTACCCTCGGATAGTGTTACTGTGGTTTCCGGTCGGCCTGTTGTCGCAAGCTAACTTGTTTACACACCAGTGCTCTATGGCAGCCTGTGTAAAATGCTTGAATTTCTCCGATATATTGTTTATGTTGCGCTCGACAAAACTAAAAACTTGCTGGCTTGGTACTGTAGTAGCCGCCATCCTGTGAAAATATTCATGTCATTATTACGTTATTCTTTGCCGTACTATTATTATTATTATCGTCATGAGCATGTACTACAACAGGACATAACAGTACAGTACAGTACATATGCGGGATCGCAGGCTATGTACGTACGTGTAAGCACACTAAAACAGTTCAGTACGTACTGTATATGTACGGACGTATGTACGCACAGTACCTATGTACGTTATACAGTATGTATTGTATATTATATAGCGCAGACAATCGGAGAAGAAAGACCACACGCGCGCCTGCACTTTTATCACTTATTAACCTCATCCTCAGCCTGAGACCAAGCTGTGGTACTCACAATATCGAACAAACTATTATCCACCTCCTCCTTGAAAGGTACAATCGGTTTTCTAAACAACTGCAGGTACAGTACATGGCCACTGCAAACAACTGAGAAGTTTCAGTAGACTGGCAGGCATGAATGTTGTCAAAGATTCGCCATTCTTTCAGCCGTCGCATCATGTGTTCTACGTATATGCGGACGCTGGCGATTCTCCGTGTGGCTGTTATCTCTTCTTCTGTGAAATGTCTGCCCGACGGGAGGGAGGGAGGAATGTCCAGTTTGACAACACGGGCTCCGTGCATCCGTGCAGAAAGTCTGTCGAGCCTCCGCCAAGTTCATCATCATAATCATTTATGATCGCATGTGTGCGCACAACTATCGCATACCGCAGGATGCAGTTAACATGGCGAATACCAACCATATAGTGTATGAAATCAGCGCTCTACATACAATTCGTACATATACGTTGATACGACATAAATTCAGTACATAAATTTGCATAACTTGGTTTATTAGAAATCACGCCACTTTTACCCTACATACATTTTGATTGTACATAAATAATGTATACGTATCAAAAATGATCGGCGGTCAAAATCGAAGCAGCGTCCAAAATCATGATCAATTGACGAGCCATGGTCCAGGAGGCAGCCATGGTCCAGGAGGTTCAAACAAAGTGCATCTCCAGTTCAATTTTCTCCAAGAGAGAGTATGGTTATGTAAGGCAGAAGAAGATTTTGGATGCTTCCTTTCTTTGCGGTGGATTCTACGGTACGTATGCACATTTTATTATCAGAGAAGTGTACTACATAAGACTAGGTTTAGTATGTATCGATCAGTTGGATCTGCCTGGCCGTGTTAGTAGATGTTCGTAGATGACTGTTGGCCGGCGTGTTAGTGCTTTTTCTTGCCACCACCCCAGATGCGGTTGATTCTATCCAGTCTCGCTCGCACACCATCCGATCCTCTTGGGATCATGTCCGGGTGTTTCAGCAGGCTGTGGAACCTGAAATCAGAAATTTGATCGTGTACACAGTCGCTTGTCTTGTCCACATTGTTATTTGCACAAAGCTGGGGAATTCAATTTATACTTTGGAACACCCTGTACATACTTGGATCGAATTTTGCTGATGGTGAACAGTTCACTCTCCATGGCGTGTTGTGGCATATTCGTAGGTATCTCTCCCAGATATTCGGGCCCGTGATGCCCTTGCTTGGATCCTCCTCCAGCTCTTCGTACACGAACGCCACCATGCGACCTATGAACGGGGCATACTCGTCTTCCTCGTCCGGTGCTGCCGGCACCTCCGCCTCCGCCTCGTCAGATTGCGTTGAATCCGAGTCCGTTGTACATAATGTCCGGAGCGAGGGCGAACCTGACGCGGCCTTCCCCCTCCCTGACCAAGTCATCCAGCAGACTGAAATTCAGAAAATTAGACAAATAAATGACAGTAAAATAAACTTATCAGTTACGTAGTGTTGTATATCAAATAACTGTCAGAGTACACTTATTACCGGTATATTTAAGAGACGTTTTCTGTAAGGATTGAGAGTAGCCTGTAGTATAGGCGGAAGGGGGGTACTTTTTGTGAATCGAGATAATATGCCTATCGGATTCCCCATCAAAAACTGCATATGTTGATGAAGTTTCAGGAAAAAATTTGTTCAGGCATCATCCGAGATATTCATGGGTAAAGGTGGGCAGGTCGCATTTTTGCCGTTTTTCAACGTTTTTAGCCATATTTCAGCAACCGAAGGGCTTAGAGGGCTACAATTTGGTACACACATACATCCCATAGGGACCCAAGTCTGGACCAATTTTGAGCCCAATCGGCCACCTATATGGCGAGATATAGCGTCACAAAGTGCATTTCTGTATATTTTGCACCTGTTGCAAATTTAGTTTTTTGAATACCACGGCGCGAATACATGCCCTGCACGGGGTAAAATTTTGAGAGCAAGTAGAGAAGGGTTAGGCCTAAAAACTTTAGTACTACCGCAAAAAATCTCTATAATTGGAATTGGGACTACAGTCCTCTCGAATAGTGAAAAATGCAGCAAAAATTTTCCCGCCTTTTTTATTTTTCAAGATAAATGTGCAATACCACTGAAACATTTTCCTCGTAAGTAGCCTATCTTATGTAGAATTTTATGTAGATTTCAAAAATAAAATTGCTTTTCCCAAAAAATTTAACCCTTACCCAAAATTCACAAAAATATACTACTTTTGCAAAATTATATGCTAGGGGTTAAATTTTTTGGGAGAAAGAATTTTATTTTTGAAATCTACATCAAATTCTACATAAGATAGGCTACTTTCGAGGAAAATGTTTCAGTGGCATTGCTCATTTATCTTGAAAAATAAAAAAGGCAGGAAAATTTTTGCTGCATTTTTCGCTATTTGAGAGGACTGTAGTCCCAATTCCAATTATAGAGATTTTTGGTAGTACGAAAGTTTTTAGGCCTAACACTTTCTACTTGCTGTCAAAATTTTACCCGTGCAGGGCATGTAAGTGCGCATAGTTATTCAAAAAACTAAATTTGCAACAGGTGCGAAATATACAGAAATGCACTTTGTGATGCTATATCTCGCCACACAGGTGGCCGATTGGGCTCAAAATTGGTCCAGACTTGGTCCCTATGGGATGTATGTGTGTACTCCAAATTGTAGCCCTCTAAGCCCTTCGGTTGCTGAAATATGGCTAAGACGTTGAAAAACGGCAAAAATAGGACCTGCCCATCTTTACCCCTTGAATATCTCGATGATGCCTGAACAAATTTTTTTCCTAAAACTTCATCAACATATGCAGTTTTTAATGGGGAATCCGATAGGCATATTATCTCGATTTACAAAATAGTGACAGATCGGTACTGGGGCTACAAATGTGTTGACC
>JASAMW010006773.1:0-40547 GCA_030247985.1 Epsilonema sp. ZAB3_2
GTGTACCCATTCTGATTACACAACTGACCTTACCGAAGTACAGTGCACGAATCCACCGAATAAACTCTATTGGAAATCCGAATGCTTCCAGCGCACTAACCAAAAAATGGTCTCTCAACACTATCAAAAGCTCGAGCAATGTCAAGTGAAACTAAAAGACCACATTCCTGCTTCTCCTCCAGAAGCTCAGGTAATTCCATCATTGTCCTAATATTCTGCCCAATGTACCTACCTGCCAAAAAGCCAACTTGCTCCTCATGTATCACTTTTCCAACACCGACTTCAACCTATTAGCAATCACCTTGCTGGCCATTTATAGTCCAGGTATCAGGTATCAGCTGATACCTGGTACTGGTAGCTGGTATCTGGTAGCTGATACCTGGTATCTGGTAGCTACCTGGTAGCTGATATCAGGTATCAGGTATCAGCTTGATTACCCCTTGCCCCTGTGAATACTGGAAGGCGCCAGGTATACTCTTTTTCGTCCGGTGTAAAACCTTCCTCAATTGACGCAAACACGTCGTCCTTGATGAGATCCCAAAACTTTTTATAAAACGATACAGGTAGCCCGTCATTTCCTGGAGCTTTTCCTTCTTTCATTTCTCTCTCATAGCTTTCTTAGCTCTTCTATTGTAATCGGCGCAGTCAATCGTTCTGGTGGGTCCTCAATTACATCATCGTCAACTTGTAACTGCGAGATACACTGAGTTGTTTGTAATTACGTTTCTCCAAGCCATAGAAGTATGCCGTATTTTTCTCTCCCTCCGCAAGCCATCTTGCTCTTGACCTCAAAATTGCACCTTTCGCTTTTTCCTCATATAGCTTTTCATATTTTTCTTTGGTCTGTTTATACAGCTCCACGTATTCCGGCTACAAGTTCATGTAGCCGCTCCTCAAGTTCTTGCAACTTCTACTGCAAATTGCGCTCTTCTTCTCTTCGCTTTCTAGCTCTAGCTTTACAATACCGAATTGTCTCAAGCCAGATGCGAAATTTTATTTTTTCCCATCGGATTGCATCTCTGTCTGAGTTGTTCACGTTCTTCCGCTACAATTTTTTCTACCAGCTTACAGTACTCCTTCTCTTGCAGGATTGACGTATTCAGTCGCCAGTAGCCTGGACCTCTTGGTTCAATTCTGCTTCCAGTTAGCTGTACTACTACGGCTTTATGGTCTGACCCTACAGCTGGCACTATTTTTACACTTTTCGCAATTTGAACAAGTCCGCTGGAGATAAGCCAATAATCAATTCTACTGTGAACTTTCAATGTTTTTTGCGCCCAAGTATACTGTCTTTTGTTTGGGTTTTTAGCCCTCCATATGTCCAGTAAACCATTTTCATCCATGACTGTGTCCAGCAGCGCCAAAACCCTCGTTCGAACATGATACCGAAGCCCGATCTTATCGCAAGACGGATTCCTTACCACATTGAAGTCGCCTCCGACGAACAAATGCATATTCCCATCACGTTTCGTCTGCAATAGGTGTGCTATGTACGTCTGAATAAAATTCGAGCTGTTCTCTCTCAGTGTTTGGAGCATGTTGAGTAACCCAACCAGTTGACCGCCAATTTTTGCTTTGATCCACAGAAACCTTCCAGCTGGATGGATTGTAACCTCCTTTACAGACACCTCAAGCAAGCCCCCTGCGAAACAAAATGCATACGCCTCTAGCATTCAATGCTCCATAACAAAAATACGCATCTGACGTGCCCCATTGACTTCGCCAAATTTGCTCTGTTGCTTGTTCACTATGGGCCTCCTGCATGAAAATGACATCCGCACCAAGCTCCTTTGCCCAAAGATACTGCTGCTTTCTTTTCTTCTCCGCCTGCTGCCCGTTAGTATTCAATGTACATACATACCGTTAGATCAAAGTTAGCCGCACCCCTTGCTAAAACCATGAAAAGAATAAAGCGCCAACAATGATGTAGTCCAACGAAAGGGTGGATGAAACTCCAACTATGGGCTCTTGAGCTAAACAAATCTCCTTTGCTATTCTGCATGCTTCCCACATACTTACGTATTCTGTTTCACGCTCGTACCTCATGCCCAATCGATTTTTCGTGCATGCAAATTCGGACCCAATGCGGTTCAACAAAATAATCCAAGATGGCGTCGCAACTTATGCGTGCATATTCTAAGTACGTACACCCCTTGCGTTACATCAGCCCATGCGCTTCCGCCTGTATGCTGCCATTCAAATAAGCTTACCCATTTAGCTTACCGCAACTCCTTCCGATCGAGCTTGCGAACCTTAGTTTGCGATTCCATAATGAGCGGTTCTAAGGGTGCTCCGAAGAGCGGCTCTGAAGAGCAAACGAACTGAGTATGGCCTTCAGAGAAGACCGGCCTGAGTAAGACACCAAAGGTCCTGGGCATGTACGGCTCACTGACTAAGAAACAGGCCCTATAGCCCTACAATTAGCTAATGTAGGCCTACGTTGGTACAAGTCTAACTATGTCTACGCAGTTCTCAACTTGTACATACTGCACGTGTACGTACGTACATACCCGTACCATATACCGTATTTTATTCCGAGCGACAAACAGTACCTAGGCTTTCCATCCTCACTAATGTCCGTCTTCCTTCTTTGATTCATTTGAAAGCCTTTCCGCCATCAAGCGCGCCACTCCTCAGCTTCTTTCGCCCGCACCCAACGGCGTGGTCGCACTTGTTGAAACAGCCTTTTCTCGGAACACCGGGCCTACCACCGAAACTTGACTTCCTACCGACCGAAACTGCGTCTTCAGCAGTCAATCTTCTCCCTGATCCCCAGAAAACAGTACCGATCCCCATTTGAAAAGCAAATCCACAGCACAAAACACTTGAGAGTCGGAAAAACCGTTGATGACTGATGCAGTTGGTAGGCCAGCAGGAACCAATTTTCTCGTCCAACACAGAAATTCCTGAGTTTTTCTTGAAGTGGAGCAGATTTTCCTTCTTAGAGTTCCATTCCTTCACGTTTGAGTCCAATCTTCATCCAATATTTTCCCCTTCCAAGCTGGACTGCATTGCAGATTCCCTGCAAAAAAAGAACCGACCGACTTCGGTCGCGTGCGGGTTCACCTTTCAGAAAATTTGTTGGTCATTGCCCGGTAGGTAATCTTAGCAGCGACCTTGCTCCTTGGAGCCCCTCCCAGGGGCAGAGAAGTTGAAGTATCCGATAGGGTCGTTTCCTGACTGCGCCACATGTTGCGAAATAAGTTGCAACGGGATAGTGTGAAGTGTGAGCCGTTGTGAAAGTGCAATCAGCTCTGAATTATAGTTAGGAGCAAAAGGTAAAGCATAAACACGAATAGCAATAATATAGGCAGAAATTGAATCACTCTCCTATGTTCTAGACAAAACACAATCATGAGCTTTTGATGTAAGTATGAAGCAACCAAATCTCGTGGAATCCACGACATTCGTTGTCATGCACTTTGTTGCAGGCTTAGGCTTAGGCTTAGGCTTAGGTAGGTAAATCTCGCAACGAAATGACCAGCAACGAAAGTTTTTACGACCAAGTGAACAATTCTGGACTGGCAACGAACTGACCCACAACGAAATGACCGGCAACGAAAGTTCTCATTACGAAATGACCAGACGACGACCGCAACGAAATGTCTGCAACAAAAAAACCGCAACGAAAGTACCCGCAACGAAAGTTCTCGTTATGAAGTGACCGCGGCAACGAAATGTCCACAACGAAACGTCCGCAACCAAAAGAAACCCGCAACTACGTCTGTAGTTGACCCACAGTCTGTAGCAGATGAGCCTCCACAGTGGCGTCGCTGTCATCCATTGAAAGTACTGCTTCTTGAATGTACCTGCGAAAGTACCGGGTTTTTAGCGTAAGATGTCACCTCTAAAATGCTCATTACCCTATTGGTCAAAAGTACAGGTACGATTGCGCGCGTTTTATTGGACTTGCCAGTAACGCGCATGCAACCGGCGAGCAACTCGCGGGTTCTTGAACGGCATCTTGAGAGCGGAGATCAAGTGGTCATAATAATCCGCCGCGCGTCTTTTCTCTGATAATCTGCTGTTTGTTCAAGTCAAGTCAGGGCAATGTTAGGACGGAAAGTTTTTATGCTTCAGATGGAGGACTAATCCGATTTATGGTGCACGCGCTTACTCGCGCGCACCTTTTATTTCCCCCTCTTAATTGATGCCGTTCAAGACGCGCATGTACTCGCGCGTACGCGTGGCAAAGTACCTGTACTTTTGACCAGTAGGGTACTTCTGAACTAATGCACAAATCAACCAATTTTTTAAAAATTGAAACTTGAACATATGCCTATACTAGCAGGCAATATTTCATTGGTGGGTCTTAAATACGAAGGGAATTATGAAGCCTCAAGCATTGGGGGTCAAAATACTGTAGGTGGTTTACGGTCACTTCGTTGCGGGTTTCTTTTGGTTGCGGACGTTTCGTTGTGGACATTTCGTTGCCGCGGTCACTTCATAACGAGAACTTTCGTTGCGGGTACTTTCGTTGCGGTTTTTTTGTTGCAGACATTTCGTTGCGGTCGTCGTCTGGTCATTTCGTAATGAGAACTTTCGTTGCCGGTCATTTCGTTGTGGGTCAGTTCGTTGCCAGTCCAGAATTGTTCACTTGGTCGTAAAAACTTTCGTTGCTGGTCATTTCGTTGCGAGATTTACCTACCTAAGCCTAAGCCTAAGCCTAAGCCTGCAACAAAAAAACCGCAACGAAAGTGACCGCAACAAAACCTCTCGTTATAGTATAGTGACCCGCGGCAACGAAATGTCCAGGCATCATAACGTCCGCAACTTCGAATGAAACCCGCAACCAAGTGACGTAATACCGCCTGCTAGTATAGGCATATGTTCAAGTTTCAATTTTTAAAATCGGTCGATTCTGCGCATTAGTTCAGAAGTACCCCACAGGTCAAAAGCTACAGGTACTTGCCATGCTTCCCTTCGTATTTAAGACCCACCAATGAAATATTGCCTGCTAGTATAGGCATATGTTCAAGTTTCAATTTTTAAAAAATTGGTGATTTGTGCATTAGTTAGAAGACCCCAGGAAGACAGGACTTACGCGCGAGTACATGCGCGTACTTGAACGGCATCAATTAAGAGGGGGATAAAAAGTTGCGCGCGAGTAAGCGCGTGCACCATAAATCGGATTAGTCCTCCATCTGAAGCATAAAAACTTTCCGTGCCTCCCCCCAACATTGCCCATCCTTGACTTGAACAAACAGCAGATTATCAGACAAAGGACGCGCGGCGGATTATTATGACCACTTGATCTCCGCTCTCAAGATGCCGTTCAAGTACCCGCGAGTTGCTCGCCGGTTGCATGCGCGTTACTGGCAATCCAATAAAACGCGCGCAATCGTACCTGTACTTTTGACCTGTAGGGTAATGAGCCTTTTAGAGGTGACCTCTTACACTAAAAACCCGGGACTTTCGCAGGTACATTCAAGAAGCAGTACTTTCAATGGATGACAGCGACGCCACTGTGGAGGCTCATCTGCTACAGATCAACCACGCTCAAAATTATACTCATGACCTCCAATTCCCTACTGGGAGGCGGGAATAGTCTATGTCATCCAGCATTTGCAAAGCTTCGTCGTTGTCTACCTATCTCTCACGCACAGCGAGGATTTTAGTTTATGGAAGTATTTTTGTATTATTTAGAGGTTATTTTATTACTTAAAATAGACACAGAACTAAATGACGCATTTTTTCCAGCCAGTGTTTGCAAATGGTCATGCCCGAAAGTGCACATGAGACTAGCGGGAGATGTGCCAAAGGGTTGCCAGGTCTTCAAAAGGGCTGCCAGATTGCTAATGCGCAAAAAAGGGTTGCGCGCCAGATTGTGAATGCGATTGGGTTGCCAACTCTGTGAAAGGCTTGCCAGATGTGCAACTTTTTGCCAACTGTCCAAAATGGTTGCCAGATTAGATACATAAATAAGTTTCCATATCTACAGTACACAACAGGGTTGCCAAGATTGCAAAGGGTTGCCAAATTTGCAAAAAGGTTTTACAGCTGAAGCTGTAATGAATTCTGAGAGAGCGAGTTGACACCAGTGCCGAACGCCCCTTTTTCAATTGGGCGCATCGACGCTGCCAGTTGGGCCCAAAGCCCAAAGTTGGGCCTAACGCACAGTTGGGTCTAACGACACCCAATCCCCCATAGGGTCTATGTGTATGCAAATTAATAGCCCCAAAGCCCCACTGCGGGGCTATTTACCCCCATTTTAGGGTGAAAAAAGTGAAAAATCAGGGTCAAATTGTGGTCAACTTTGAGGCCTTGTATCTCAGGACTAAGTGCGAATTTTCGACCCGGTCTTTTTGTAAAATACGTAAAATCAGTTGGGCTATCAGCTCACGTCATCAACGCAAAACTGAAAATTACCCCCCTGTCCGCGCATTTCTCAATACTACCTGACATCGCATTTTAACAAGTCCGTCCATCACATCCTCCATTATTTTGGTGCTCTTCCTGGGATATGTAGTGGCCATGTACATAGGTGTAGATGGTGGAGGTACCGGCCGATTTCCCACTCGAGTTCAGGAGCTCCTGAGTACCCTCCACCACCGTTTTTCGCTCACACCCTGAAGCACACGCAGTACTGCACACTACAGACCCATACGTTACATACGTAGAATAAAATAAAACGATTTTTAGAAACCACACACGCGAACGACTTTCACGAACGTACCGAAGCGCTCCTCGAGTTTCCGAGCCAATGCGAAGAACTCGATGGCGCTCCGTTCGATGGCTTTCTCAGATCTTAGGCGCCCGGGATTTTCTCTTCCTTTGTCTTCTCCAGGTTGTCCATTCTTTCTCGCAAGGCTGCATCCACGTTTTCCTGTCGCGCTCCAATGACTTAATTGGTTGGAGTGCAGATTCGGTTACGGAATCTCAATGACAACTTGGTATTCCGCCTCCAGACTGAGAATGTCTCCGCCCTCTTGATTCTCGATAAACTCGAAGGAAACGTCCCAACGTCTCCGTGATCGATCTGAACATTAGCCTGCAACAGCACTCATTCATTGAATATTGCAATACAGTACACTAGCACGGATAAAACGAAAAAATGAGAAAACAGGCGAGAGAAGTCACGCAAACAGAGCGAAGCAAGGTCAAGGTCAAACAATGCAAAATCTACCAGCAAAGGGGTGCTACTAGACTGATACAAACTATACGGAACAATTTGCATTAATATGTACATTATTGTGTATTGTCACTGTGTCACAGTACTGCACGTACAGTAGTACGTACGTAAGTAGGTAGGTACGGTAGTACGTACTACGTGCGCACGGCGCAGTGCGCATAACACGAAGACGGAAACTACGTACGCCTATATACGTACCTACCGTCTCGAAAATATGCACCAACACATCCATAACATCTTTCATTTTGTTAGTAGCACTCCTTGGATAGCTGGTGCCGATATAGTTGTAGACGGTGGACTGATGGGCCGTCTTCCCAGCTGCTTCCAACCGCTCCAATGTCGCCTCAACCACCGTCTTCGACTCCAATTCTGAAGCACAAGCACCCGTACTGTACGTATTCGTACTGAACTGGTTCTATTCTATGCAATCAAGGTCATCTTGGTGGTGGTGGTGGTGGTGGTTTTTACTTTTGCAAACTGCTCGATACAACAAACCCAACTCTACTAACAGAAAATCTCAATGAGATCAAACTGCCGGGGGTATAATGTAGTTGTACCGGAATGATTACGATTACGATCTTGCGTAGTTTGCATATACAGATACCTATTTCTGCAAAATTGAAGTACGGTACGGTCAAAAATCCGTACATACACGACACTCGAGTTCCAAAGGGATTCTCAATGGAGACTACAGTACTTACGTAAGTAATGTACATCATAGTGTACACAGCACCATTATGGCGTCCTAGTCCAACCAAGTACGTACTGTATGTCCGTAGCAATATCCCCCGCATATCCCCCGGTGTAATTTAATTTAAAACCCCTATTAGCTAGTCATTTTTGTCCTAACCCAAACTACCCCGCACTACCCGCCTGCCTCCAGCTTGATACGTTGAAAGCACACGAACGAACTTTCACGAGGCTTACCAAATCGCTGCTGAAGTTTCCGTACAATATGGAAGAACTCGACGGGCCCCTCCCGGGGGCGGGCTTGCACCAGATCTTCCGCCCCCCGGGATCTTCTCCTCACGAACTTTCTCCAAGTTGTCAATTCTTCTCTCATGATCTCTGATCACTGCCTTCAATCAAAACAAAACAAACGTCTGCAGGCTTACAGTACCTTACTGCAGCCTTACAGGGGCGCCACAGACGTGAACTCTAAATTCGGAGCCCTGACTATGCTTCAACGTGTGAAATCTCCGAGATCGGTCCGAACTCGCTCCGTTTTTCCAATCGTGCGCGAGAACAGCCGACTTTGAAATTCGGAGACGTGAGCAATTGACGTTAGTTTCGGTTCAAAACGAAATCATTCCAAATTCGCTCAGAGCTCGTGTGTAGCGCCCCATTGTAATTAGTATTATTTGCCACAGACAGCGAACATGGTGCACATCCGGAAACTCCAAAACTAATTAAAAGACATGCGAGCACAAGAGAAGCAGTTTGAAAAATTGGGCAGCCAGTGCGTGAGTCGAACACGCAGCGCAGCACGGGATTACGCAATTTTTCAAACTGCTTCTCTTGTGCTATGTCTTGAGATAAATAATGTGCGTCGTACGATGATTATTGTTTTACTTTAGAACTGCACTATTCAAGGAGCGGCCCCACTCGGGGGAGTGGCCACGCCGCTCCTCCAGGAATTGCCACCCTCGCTGCTACTGCTGCTGAGGATGGCTTCCGCGCCACTGGACTCTAGACATCATGTACATAATATACTGTAAATAAAACAAACGATAAAATGCAACGATTAGTATACGGCGTATGGGGTAAACCCGACCGCATTCCAGACCCTTCCCGTTTTCGCTATTCCTAACCTACCTTTACTGTACACATCCTGGGGTAAAATTAGCCAAAGAATCTTGGGATCATTTACATATTACGTCACCGGCTGATGGCTGCTGGCAGGGGGTACCCCCCTCCCCCACACCATCGCCGCTACATCACTTTCGTCTCAGCTGCCCAGCCCCCCCCCCCCCCCCCCCCCGCCCCAGTGGCCTATGCGCCTTGCCCCATAAGAGGAGGTGCCGTTTTCGCCCCCTCGCCGATTTTTGAGCTGCAGTTAGCAAACGCGTAAATAAAGTCGAAGCAATTACTTTTTCAAAAATAAGCCAAAATTGCAAAAAGTAATTGCTTCGGCGTGCTTTGCGCGTTTGCTAACTGCAGCTCAAAAATCGGCGAGGAGGGCGAAAACGGCACCTCCTCTTATGGGGCAAGGCAAATACTATGTACATACATACATCATCATCACCACTGCAGCCGCAGCTGCTGACACCCCCCTCCCCACCGTCACCATGACATCACTTTTCGGCAGTCGGAGGGGGGGGGGGGGGGGGGGGCTCCCCCTAGCGGTGACGTAATATGTAAATGACGCCACAAAGCTCGGACATGTACTTACATACTGTACAATTTCTATATACCTACATACAGTACGTTGAGCACTGCAACACTGCTGAGGATTCAAAAAACCTCTGGACTTATTTCTTGCCCCTGCCGGAAAAATTGAAACTCCCCCGCCGGACCCCCCCCCTCTTATCTCCAGGTTTCCCCTATTTCTGCTCCAGGTCTCAGACAATGCAGAAGAAATCGACATTCATTTCGCTGAGCGCGAGCACGAGCCCCCGCACGCTGGACGCTCATCTCTCCTCCATCGCCGGCCCGCCCCTTTCAATCAGAAATTTTCGAGCGTTAATTTTCTAGATAATCACAAAAAAGGCCGAAAATAAGGAACGAATACAAGGGAACCCCAAAAATATTACTCTACCCAGAAGCCACACAGAACACAGCCTTGTATGGTCAAAGACCAGGCCACTCTCTGACGTCATTCAATCCTCTCTCCTACATGCATGTACTGTACATAGAATACCTATTGGTATATCCCCCCTTGTATATCCCCCCATTATAACCCCCCCGGCAAAACATAAATTTTCCAGTGTATATCCCCCCTTGTATAACCCCCCAAGACGGGAGGTACGACCGACCTACCTATGAAGCGGTCATAAGCTAGCTATAGCTACTCCTACACCACGCGAAGATGTGCCTATAAGCTAGCGAGCATGTCTGTACTCAGAATAACCCTTTTGACCGCGATATGCCCTAAAACACATACTTTGACCTCAAAAACATGCCTCTACACACCTCTCAAAACATAAATTGTCCCATCCACCCCCCATCTCGCTGTATATCCCCCCCCCCCCCCCCCATGTATAACCCCCCATAGGACCTCTCGATTTGTATAGCCCCACGGGCTATACACCCAAAAAATACGGAATCAATGCATTGGACACGTACACTCGCTCATACGGGACGCATGCAATTTTGTGCTCACACAGGACCGACTGTCCTGTACGAAAATTAACCGATACGAAACAGGCGACCCCCTCCCAGTATGAAATTAAAAGAGACGAAAATCGGGATTTACAGTACATACAGTACGTTGAGCACTGCAACACTGCTGAGGATTCAAAAAACCTCTGGACTTATTTCTTGCCCCTGCCGGAAAAATTGAAACTCCCCGGACTGGACCCTCCTCTATGTATCCACAGTGACTTACCGTATTTCTGTTCCAGGTCTCAGGCAATGCGGAAGAAGTCGACGATGTCATTTCGCTGATGAGCCAGGACCAGGTCCCGCACGACTGGACGCTGATCTTTCCTCTCCAGTCGCCGGACCCGTCTCGTCAACTGCTTCAGCTTTAAACAAAACCAAAACGCAACTGCTTATTTCTATTATGTACATACGTATTATGTAGGGTAACATGGGGAACCCGCCCCCCAAGCAGTCTCGGAACCAATGGCGAACCAAAACAAAATCACATGGCATAATATACGGTAGGCCTAGAAACGGCAAAGACGGCTCACGCGAACTCTTAGAGTAGGCCAATATAGCTTCGCTAAAACACGAGCCCGGGGAGCCCGCCAAGTAGCCTTTAGCGGCCAAGCTATATTAGACCTTCAAGACGGAAGCCAAGAATGCCAAGCCAGCAAGCAAAAATAACTGACTAAAATATTCGCGAGCAGAAGGGCACGAAGAGACAACTCTAGGACAGCTCTCTCTAGACTGGGAACCCGCCCACCCAGAGGCAATGAAGCTGCCCAGCTATCTGATCATCGGCAGTAGAATAGAAGCAGAAGCAAACCATGAATAGCAGCTACCAATTAGCCAGCTAGTCGTAGAATAAAGCGGAAGGGCCTACTTACGTCAACTAATTTTCAACGGGGGAAACCCGCCCACCCAGAAATTTAAAATTTGCAGAATTGCATTTGCATTTTCCCTGAGAAATCGCAAGAAATATGTAAGATAGCGAACGCACTTCCTAGGATTGCGCGATAGACAGCTGCTAGATGCATAGTGAGCGATCAGGGCGTTACCCTATACTTATACAGAGTAGGGCGCATTTACCCCACTAATACGAAATGTTTTGCCATATCTCCAACCAGGGGGCGAATGGAAACTTCGCCTGGTAGGCACCATGCCCCCTGCCCCCCACATACCGTTTCATTATAACATACAGTTTTGCGCAACATTGAAAAATTCCATTTCACCTCTTTTAAAAAACGGAACCCGGAGCTGATATTTCAGCAAATGACATGCCAACAGCTATTTGAAAGAAACAAAATGATACATCCTATTTCTCAATCCCATCCTAGATATACACCCGAACCCTACCATTACCCACCACCCTATTTCACCGGCCCAAAGTCTGCCGGGTCAGCCCTGAAGCAAATTTTTTTTAACGATGTGTACGTAGCAGAAGCCTACTGTACTATGTCTTTGAAGCATTAGGGGAAAACAAAAACAAGAGAAAAAAAAAAAAAAAAAAAAAAAAAAAAAAAAAAAAAAAAAAAAAAAAACAAAAAAAAAAAACAAAAAAACAAAAAAAAAAAAAAAAAAAAAAAAAAAAAACCACAAAAAAAAAAACCAAACAAAACAAAACCAAACAAAAAAAAAACAAAAAAAAAAAAAAACAAAAAAACCACCCAAAAAAAAAAAACCAAAAAAAAAACAAAAAACAAAACCCACAAAAAAAACACAAAAAAAACAAAACACAAAAAAAAAAAAACCCCAAAACCAAAGAAACAAAAAAAAAAAACAAAAAAAAAAAAAACAACCACCAAAACAAAAAAAAAAAAAAAAAAACCAAACACAAAACAAAAAAAAAAAACAAAAAAAAACCAAAAAACCCAAAAAAAACAAAAAAAAACAAAAAAAAAAAAAAAAAACCCAAAAACAACACAAACAAACAAAAAAAACCAAAAAAACCAAAAAAAAAACAAAAAACCAAAAAAAAACAAAAAAAAAACCAACCCAAAAAAACCAAAAAAACACCAACCAAACCAAACCCACCCACACACCACCCCCCCCACACCCAACCCAACCACACACCCACACCCCACCCCCCCCCCCCCCCTACTCTTTGCCTGGACACGAAAACTACGGGTACAGCAGGAGCATATTCTATTCCTACAGTACCTACCTACCATACCTACTCATCATGGGGTAAATTAGGCAAAAAATCTTTTGCCACAACCGAAAGCAGACATAGTACAGGCACAGGGCGATTTTTTTATCATGGTGGATTTTGACTGCCAATTTCACCGGGTTACCCTGCACCGATTTCGCTCAAATTTTGCCCACATATTTCCGAGCGTTTGCCATTTACTTGGTACAAATTTCGAGTTAAAATGCTGTATTGGTAGTGAGCATATCCCCTTCCTCAACCCCCACTCCCCCCCCACCCCCCCTCCCGAAACACCCCCCTCCCCCCCCCCCCCCTAGGAGCAAAATAGTTTCAGCAGTATGGAAGCTTAGCCCTAAACAGCCAAAAAAGCATTGACAGCTTTGGTGGAATTGCCTGGAGATTCCCTCATTTCTTATCAGTGCTGCTCATGGCTGATCAGTGCTGTATCATCAGCTGATGAATAATAATCACCAGATTTGGTGACTCACGAAATCTTCCTGAGGGTGCAGAAAGGAACAGGTCTAAAAGGACAATCCAAAGCCGTTTACCTTTTGAAAAAAAGATTGCAGCAGTGCCACTTGCCATGTTTTCCAAATTTTGAAGAAACAATTGCAATTGCCGCAAGTGGCAGTAGTCAGAAATTATGGTAAACTTGTGATTTCCTGTTCTCTGCTGTGTTTCTCACTACTACAATAGTACAGCATTTTAACTCGAAATTTTTACCAAACCAGTGGCCCGTTACAGCTTCGCAGTAAAATCCCTTTGCAGATCTGGCAACCCTTTTGCAAATCTGGCAACCCTTTTGCAGATCAGGCAACCTTGTTGTAGTTTGTGATCTGTCAACTTATTATGCATATGGCAACCATTTTGGGCAGTTGGCAGAAAGTTGCATATCTGGCAACCCTATCGCAGAGTTAGCAACTTTAGCAACCCTATGGCAGATTTGGTAACCCTTTTTCTGCATAGACCTGACAACCATTTTGCACATCATCAGGTAAAAATGGCGCATGTGGCAACCCTTTTGCAGGTCTGGCAACCCTATTGCGCATTTAGCAATCTGGCAACCCTTTTGCAGATCTGGCAACCCTGTAGCGCATCTCGCGTTTTAGTCTCGTGTGCACTTTCGGGCGTGACCATTTGCAAACGCTGGCTTGAAAACCTGCGTCGTTTGGTTTCTGCGGCATTTAGTACTAAAAAATATCGATAATCGATCGATTATTGGCGATCGGCTGATCAGATCAAAAATCTCAGGCTTTTCTGGCGTTCTCGGGGCCATAAGCTCTCGAAAGAGCCCTGGATGGATGCTGTAGCTGCAAAATTGAGTGAGTTATGAGTGAATCTGCGCGCTTTTAGTACTAAAAGATCGATTATTGGTGATCGGCTGATCAGATCAAAAATCGAAGGCCTTCTGGCCGCCCTCGGGGTTATAAGCTTTCGAATGAGCCGTTGGTCAACGCTGTAGCTGCAAAACTGAGCGAGTGTATAGCATCACAGACAGACAGACACACACACAGACACACACACAGCAGCCCTATTTGTTAGTAGATAAATGGCAAACGCTCGGGAATATGTGGGCAAAATTTGAGCCAAATCGGTGCAGGGTAACCTGGTGAAATTGGCATTCAAAATCCACCATGATCAGACATCGGCACGGTTGTATCAAGGGTGGGGGTCTGTAGTTGGGGTTATGTCGGGTCTAAAATCTGGGGTCAGCCACATACCCCCAGGAAAATTTTTTTTTGCAATATACCCCCAGAAAAAAATTGCTACATACCCCCAGATTTCCAACATACCCCCAGAGGTACATACCATCAAAGAGGTGGGTGCAGAGTGGGGTATCCGTTCAGATGCCCCAAAGCAAATTTACTTGCATGCTACCAATGAACCAAGTACTGAATTTGATCACCTCAACTATAACAATGATGAAGAATACAGCATGAACAGAGACGTGATAAGGCTTCGTTCAAAAATGTAAGTCTCGTGACGGGACTGTGCTCACGGTAATCCAGATTAGCGTCACGTCTTGGGGCCACGATAATATTTCACGGGACTTCTCCTGTCTTCGCCCTTCTCGCCAGTTGCGCAAAAGATTTATTACCCCGCCGGCCGCCGCGCCGGCCATCAGATATCCTCACTAATTTTGCGTTCCCACAACATCTACTAGAAAGCGCATGGGCGCATAGTAGGTAGGTACGCACATATGGTAGGTACACAGTATGTACGTAGGCAAAGTTTGTGTGATAAATGAATCCGCACTGCTTGTCTTTCTCGCTCTCCTGCTCTGCTCGCTCGTCCCTTGTCCATCCTCACAACCTTAACCCGTTAATCTGACTGCGCCCACACCCAACGAGGCGAGAGAGAAGAGAGAGAGAGGGAAGGCATACGTATGTACATAAATGTTTTCCAAGGTGCAAAAGATAAGCTGACTTCGTCGACTGAGCAATAAAGTGTGCTAGGAAAGAGAGCCCCTGCTGGTCACTCGGTACGCTCACTCCTTCTCATGTTACCGCTTCTTTTGTTTGCTCTCTTCTTCCTTCCCACCCAACGAAGTATCGTGACGTTAATATAAAAACCAACGTGACGAGATTTATATTACCGTGAGCAGAGTCCCGTCACGGGGCTTACGTTTATGAACAAAGCCTAAGTCAGAAACTATACTGCCACCATCTAATGTGTTTTACTAGCAGTGGCTGTAATATAATATCATGTGGAGGATAGATAAAGTAGACACAGTATGTAGTATGTAGTAACAGTAAGCAGTTGCTTCATTGATTTTCCACTTGACATAAAATGTCTTTCTTCATTATATTGCCATATTTATTTTTTCTACTCAAAAAAACCGCCGGGGGTGTGTGGCTATGCAAACTTGCTCCAAAAAACTGGGGGTATACAAAATTGGTCCAAAAAACTGGGGGTATGCGTGGGGGTATGCAGAATTGCTCAAAAATAAAGTGGGGTATGCGTGGGGGTGTGTTGATTTTATTTTTTGGGGGTGGGTGGGGGTATGCTGAACATACCCCCAGCTGACCCCAGGCCGACGTCTGATGATAAAAAAATCGCCCTGTACATACGTATGTACGTAGAGCACTGCAACAATGCTGAGGATACAAAAAACCTACAGTATGGACTTATTTTTGCCCCCGCCGAAAAATGGCCCGGCGAAATGTCTCCTCTAAATGTATGTATACATCCACGGTGACTTACCGAATTTCTCGATGGAGAAGAAGTCCACCAAATCGTTGCGATGACGAGCGAGACGCAGGTCCCGCACGACTGGCCACTGATCTTTCCTCTCCAGTCGGCGGACCCGCTTCTCTATAATAGCTTCTTCACCTTGAAACAAAACCAAAGCAACCTGCATGTTTGTATTGCATAATATTTCACTGCATATTTGCAATTTTAAAATGCGATGTCAGGTAGTATTGAGAATTGCGTGGACAGGGGGGTAATTTTCAGTTTTCTGCTGATGACGTGAGCTGATAGCCCAACTGATTTTACGTATTTTACAAAAAGACCGGGTCGAAAATTCGCACCCAGTCCTGAGATATAAGGCCTCAAAGTTGACCACAATTTGACCTTAATTTTTCACTTTTTCACCCTAAAATGGGGGTAAATAGCCCCACAGTGGGGCTTTGGGGCTATAAATTTGCACACACATAGACCCTATGGGGGTACATGTTCAGACAAATTTTGAGCCCTCTAGCCCTCTTGGTTCAGGAGTTAAAGCTGTTTTTGCTGAAAATCCAAAAATTACAATTTTTTCATAATTTTCAAAATTTTGAGAGAGTTAGTCCGTGTGCCCGCTGTTTTATTTCTGAATCTTGTAGAGCAGAAAATTTGCTACAAGATAGGCTACATTTGAAAAGAAAGTCACCTATGGGAAATTTTCACAGCAAGGCCTCAAAGAGTGGCAAGTAAGGGTTTTAAGAGTGTGCGTTTTCCCCCATTTTTCAAGCTAACTCAACAATATCACGGATACTCTCTCCTCCAAAGTAGCCTCTCTTATGTTAAATTTGATGAAGATTTACAAAAAAAGTATTTTTCCCCCCAAAAAAGTTAACCCCTAGCAGATAATCTTACAAAAGATGTAATTGATTGACAATTTTTGAACATTTTTGGGGTAGGGTTAACTTTTTTGGGGGCAAAAATATTTTTTTCTAAATCTTCATCAAATTTTACATAAGATAGGCTACTTTTGAGGAGAGAGTATCCGTGATATTGTTGAGTTAGCTTGAAAAATGGGGAAAACGCACACTCTTAAAACCCTTACTTGACACTCTTTGAGGCCTTGCTGTGAAAATTTCCCATAGGTGACTTTCTTTTCAAATGTAGCCTATCTTGTAGCAAATTTTCTGCTCTACAAGATTCAGAAATAAAACAGCGGGCACACGGACTAACTCTCTCAAAATTTTGAAAATTATGAAAAACTTGCAATTTTCGGATTTTCAGCAAAAACAGCTTTAACTCCTGAACCAAGAGGGCTGGAGGGCTCAAAATTTGTCTGAACATGTACCCCCATAGGGTCTATGTGTGTGCAAATTTATAGCCCCAAAGCCCCACTGTGGGGCTATTTACCCCCATTTTAGGGTGAAAAAGTGAAAAATTAAGGTCAAATTATGGTCAACTTTGAGGCCTTATATCTCAGGACTGGGTGCGAATTTTCGACCCGGTCTTTTTGTAAAATACGTAAAATCAGTTGGGCTATCAGCTCACGTCATCAGCAGAAAACTGAAAATTACCCCCCTGTCCGCGGTACTGTACAGCAATACTGAATCCTTCCAGACATCGCGTTTTAATATTTAGGTGCGTTGGTTTTATACAAGCTAACTAGGCTTTAGCCTTTCTACTCCCACTACTGCTGTAGTACATAATGGCAGTGGCGGAAGCTGCTCAATTAGCAGGATTTTCCCATAACAAAGTAACGAGAAAAATTGCGTCGTCCCTGAACGCATAGTACTAGTAAATTCATGAACGCATAGCACTAGTAAGTTCAACTCGCGGATATTAGTAAGGTACCATTGAGGTGGTAAACGCAGCCATGGGAAAATCCGGCCACCTAAACTTCAGGGCCGCATATCTCAGCAACAATATTCCGATATTGAGAGAAGTTCTATACCGGTATCCATCGATTCCTTGAACTCTCTGCTTCCTAATGAGCTACTATTTGGTTCATCATTTGCTGAATCAGAGAGCGCACAAGAGCATGAAGGGCCGGGTTTACCCCATGGCCGAGACCGGGTTTACCCCACCGTACCCTACAGTACCTTCCTATAAGTCTTCGTGTTCTTCTTTGGAGCGGAGCCAGCACTCGGAGTCATTCATTCAATAGTGGTGGTGTGGGAGGCGAGGTGCGAGGCTTAAGGAGTAGGAGGCGCAGCTCCCCTCGGAGTGCTGGCGACTCCGCTCCTCCACGAAGCCTCGGACACGCCACCAGCACTCGCGTTGCTGCTGCTGCTGGTGACGATAACGCTCGGCTCCGCGCCACTGGAATCTAAACAAAACATAAACCTACGTCCTACGTTGTATATATAAATTGAATCAACGATAAAATGCACCGATTACGTATTTGTACGTGTAACCTCCATTGGCAAAACATAAAGTTTGCCATTGTATATTCCCCTGGTGAGTGGTGAATACCCCTCCCCTCATGTACTGGAAGCTACCTTAACCTACCTAAAACCTAAGATTTCATCGTGACAGTTACACTAGCGCGCTACACACGTGGTGAGTAAACTCACGGTGAATTCGACGGTGAGTTTGAACTTCGAGTTCTATTTTTTGTGTAGAGCATTCTCACTTGCTCTCAAGCGCAAAATTTTTCTCACTTGTTCACACGACGGTGAGTTTCAAACTCACGGTGAATTCACTGGCCTCCCTATGCTTCATCGCATACGTACGGGGAATTCCCCGTGAGTTTACTCACCACGTGTGTAGCGCGCTACTGACGGATGGATGAACGCTCGCATTTCGAAGCTTACAAAATACGGTAGCATTATTCTAGCCTAAGAGTACTCATCTAGGGTATGCATGATCAGCTGGTTTCTGGCCTCCATAGTGGGCTGCCGCGCTCTTTCGAATAACATGACCTATTGTAAGTACGTAAGCACGTGTTGTGTTGTCAATATTGCGTACCGTCGTCGCTCTCCGAAGAGGAGTCCTCCCGCTGACGCTCGGCTACAAAAGAAAAAAGGGGCGGAATAATGTCAAAGCAGTACGTAACCCATTTGTCACCAGCAAATCCAGTCGCAAATGCATCCTAATGCGATAATCATGCGCAGTGCAGAAACCAACCCTTCCGTACCGTGGGTGAACAGCTGGACAAGGCCGTTCATGTCCCAGCGGAGCTGGATGGTGTTCGGCAGCTTATGCGAAGAACGCATATACTTGAGGACGCATCCGCTGCTGATGCTCTTTCCCCCCGCCTTCACAATCTCTTCCACCCTGTCACCCAAAGCCTGCCGAGTCAGCCCTGAAGCAAATTTGAAAGTTGTAGTAGAAGCCTACCTTACTTATATCTTTGAAGCATTATCATACCTGGACACGAAAACTGGTAGGAGCATATTCTATTCCTACAGTACCTACCTAGTACCAGGAATGTATTCGCCTTTCGCGATAACGCTGTGCGTGATTTCGCAGTGCACTTAGCTAACTTGCAGTTTTTAGCACAATACCAAAACTCGCCACGTAGTAAATTTTTTTGCGTACTCCTAGAGCGCGTGCTCTAGGAGTACGTGACAGAAAACAAAAACTGCCACGTACTCCTAAAGCTCGCGCTCTAGGAGTACACAAAAAATTTACTACGTGGCGAGTTTTGGTAGCGTGCTAAAAACTGCAAGTTAGCTAAGTGCACTGCGAAATCACGCACAGCGTTATCGCGAAAGGCGAATACTATTATAGGTGGGGGAATAAACATGTGCAGCGTTTCCATACAAAACATCACAGCGACCAAGTAGGGTCGTACCTACTGCGGATTCCATACCCGTGGAAAAAAAAACAAATTCCACACCTGCGGAAAACAAATTCCACACCTACAGATTCCACGTTTATGGATTTCATACCCGTGGAAGAAAAATTCCACACCTGTGGAAGTGGAATTCCACACCTGTGGAAGTGGATGTCCGCAAACACGGAGTCCGTAGGTGTGGAAGAAAAATATCACGGGTGTGTAATTTTTCTTCCACGGGTGTGAAATCCATAAAACGTGGAATCCGTAGGTGTGGAATTTGTTTTCCGCAGGTGTGGAATTTGTTTTCCGTATGTAGGTGTGGAATTTTTCCTCCACGGGTATGGAATCCGCAAAAACTGATTCCGTAGGTACGACCCTACTTGGTCGCTGTGATGTTTTGTATGGAAACGCTGCACATGTTTATTCCCCCACCTGTAATTAAGAGACGTTTTCTGTAAGGATTGAGAGTAGCCTGTAGTATAGGCGGAAGGGGGGTACTTTTTGTGAATCGAGATAATATGCCTATCGGATTCCCCATCAAAAACTGCATATGTTGATGAAGTTTTAGGAAAAAATTTGTTCAGACATCATCGAGATATTGATGGGTCAAGGTGGGCAGGTCGCATTTTTGCCGTTTTTCAACGTTTTTAGCCATATTTCAGCAACCGCAGGGCTTAGAGGGCTACAATTTGGCATGCGGAAAGATCCCATAGGGACCCAAGTCTGGACCAATTTTGAGCCCAATCGGCCACCTGTGTGGCGAGATATAGCGTCACAAAGTGAATTTCTATACGTTTTGCACCTGTTGCAAATTTAGTTTTTTGAATACCACGGCGCGAATACATGCCCTGCACGGGGTAAAATTTTGACAGCAAGTAGAGAAGGGTTAGGCCTAAAAACTTTAGTACTACCGCAAAAAATCTCTATAATTGGAATTGGGACTACAGTCCTCTCGAATAGTGAAAAATACAGCAAAAATTTTCCCGCCTTTTTTATTTTTCAAGCTTGTAAGTAGCCTATCTTATGTAGAATTTGATGTAGATTTCAAAAATAAAATTGATTTTCCCAAAAAATTTAACCCTCACCCAAAATTCACAAAAATATACTACTTTTGCAAAATTATATGCTAGGGGTTAAATTTTTTGGGAAAATCAATTTTATTTTTGAAATCTACATCAAATTCTACATAAGATAGGCTACTTACAAGCTTGAAAAATAAAAAAGGCGGGAAAATTTTTGCTGTATTCCAAAAAATTTAACCCTTACCCAAAATTCACAAAAATATACTACTTTTGCAAAATTATATGCTAGGGGTTAAATTTTTTGGGAAAATCAATTTTATTTTTGAAATCTACATCAAATTCTACATAAGATAGGCTACTTACGAGGAAAAAGTTTCAGTGGTATTGCTCATTTATCTTGAAAAATAAAAAAGGCGGGAAAATTTTTGCTGTATTTTTCACTATTCGAGAGGACTGTAGTCCCAATTCCAATTATAGAGATTTTTTGCGGTAGTACTAAAGTTTTTAGGCCTAACCCTTCTCTACTTGCTGTCAAAATTTTACCCCATGCAGGGCATGTATTCACGCCGTGGTATTCAAAAAACTAAATTTGCAACAGGTACAAAATATACAGAAATGCACTTTGTGACGCTATATCTCGCCACACAGGTGGCCGATTGGGCTCAAAATTGGTCCAGACTTGGGTCCCTATGGGATGTATGTGTGTACCAAATTGTAGCCCTCTAAGACCTGCGGTTGCTGAAATATGGCTAAAAACGTTGAAAAACGGCAAAAATGCGACCTGCCCACCTTTACCCATGAATATCTCGATGATGCCTGAACAAATTTTTTCCTAAAACTTCATCTACATATGCAGTTTTTGATGGGGAATCCGATAGGCATATTATCTCGATTTACAAAAAGTACCCCCCTTCCACGTACTATGCAACCTCAACAGAAAACCTTTCTTAATAGTATACATTCCTGCTAGCACCATACATACACATCCTGGGGTAAATTAGGCAAAAAGAGCACTGCAACAATGCTGTCGAGGATTCAAAAAACCTATGGACTTATTTTTTCCCCCGCCGAAAAAAAATGAAATGTCTCCTGCTATGTATCCACGTTGACCTACCGAATTTCTGTTCCAGGTCGCGGGCGATCCGAAGAAGTCCACCACATTGTTGCGCCAGCGAGCGAGGACGAGGTCCCGCACGACTGGGCGCTGATCTTTCCTCTCCAGTCGGCGGACCCGTCTCGCCAGCTGCTTCACCTTGAAACAAAACCAAAACGCAACTGCATGAGTGCATTGCATATACAGGGTGTCCCATTTGGATATGAAATGTCGTTTGGGGTTATAACTTGGGAACCACTAGAGTTAAGACGCTGAAATTTTTCCTGCAGATACCCAAGAATATGTATAACCTTGTGTAAAAATTTCGTCCCAAAACTCCATTTTGAACATAATATATTGGTAGCTCAAGTTTCGACCACGAAAATCAAAAGTTTTTGAATCGCAAATCTTGTGCTCAGACGAATTTTTTGTGACATTTTCATCATTACTGTAATGTTTCGTGTATAATCGCCCCCTGGGGCTGTATGATCGGTAAGCCCCGATTAGGGGGGGGGGGGGGGGGGGGCTATATTCGAGAGGGGGCTATACAAAAGGGGGGCTATATTATATAAAAAGGCATTTTGCATCAGTGACCAAAGTAAGGTTTTTTGACCCCCTGAACTCGTTTTTCTGGTTTATTTTGCATGTTTTCAAGCTAAAGTGGTATAAAACAAGCTATTCTTGCGCAAAAACTATCATTTTGGGCTATGATCGGCCATGTCTGAAGTGGTGGTCAAGAGGGGTGAAACCCAAAATGTATCCCAAACTGTTCCAAATGATTTGCCTTCAACTGCTATGGCTATAAACACGTCGAAAACGCTGCTTTCAGATGTAAAAACCTTCGTTTTCGTCGTTTTTCGCAGTTTCTGATATGGGGCTATATACGAGTACAAATGACGATAGGCCCGGATTAGGGGGGGGGGGGGGGGGGGGGGCTATGTATGAGGGGGGCTATATTCGAGGGGGGCAATACACGAAACATTACAGTACGCTAGTCAATACGTGGGATCTGTTTGACAGGGGACAGGAAATCCCAGAGGAGACATTTTTTTCCTGACTTGCTGCATGCACATATCGGTTCACTTCATCAACACTCAACTCAGACAAAACCAAACCAGCATATCTGACTCCTCAACTTTTCCTGGTGGATTTTCTCCCGAACAAGCTACCATGTTCTAGTAAGCTGAAGATTTCCCCAGAACTGTAAAATAATATTCGTGGTGTGTTCCCACACATTGAATGACATTATGTTGAAGATGCCACAAAAATTCGTGAGCACAAGACTTGCGATTCAAAAACTTTTGATTTTCGTGGTCGAAACTTGAGCTAACCAATATCTTATGTTCAGATTGGAGTTTTGGGACGAAATTTTTACACAAGGTTATACATATTCTTGGGTATCTGCAGGAAAAATTTCAGCGACTTAACTCTAGTGGTTCCCAAGTTATAACCTCAAACGACATTTCATATCCAAATGGGACACCCTGTATTTATCCCCCCATAACTCCCCATAAGACCTAACGATTTTCGTATTGCCCCATGGGGCTATACACCCAAAAATATGGTACTTTTGAAAAGTTGACAACACTAGAAAAGCACACGAATGGTTATACAGTTTCGTTATCATGAATGACTTTCACGAGGCTTACCGACGCGTTGATGCAGCTTTCGCACCAGTCGAAAAGAAAAGAATTCGATCGGGCCCCGGGGGCGAGCTTGCACCAGGTCTGCTGCCCCCGGGACCTTCTCTTCCAGTGTTTTCTCAAGCCTTTGTGAGTCTTCCGTCCAGCTCATGTATCGCCGCCTGAAACAAACATAAAGCATTTCGCTAATACTACTGCATCAAAAATATATAATTCTGCTTAGGGGAAGAATGGTCGGCTTAGTGTAAATTCTAAAGAAACCATCACTGGCGCAGATTCGCCCCAGTTATTTGGGGTTTTGAAATATCCAATTATTTGGATACCCAATTATTTGGGTTTTACGAAACCATTACATTAGGTTTTACGAAACGGCCTAATTTATTATTTCCTTCCATTCCCTGTACTGAATTTCTAGAGATGGGCCGAGACTGGATTGTTGCTGAAAACGAGACCGAGACCGAGACTTAGAATTTTTTCCGAGACCGAGAACGAGACCGAGATTAGGGAATATTGTCGAGACCGAGACCGAGACTAAGTGTTGGTATAAAAACTCATGGAATTTCGTTTGTATTTTTTCGGATGGTCGTTTTCTATGAAAATTTTGATGGCGAAAACAGTAGCGAATAGGTGCTTCAATTCTATTACATGGCTAAAATCGCCCCGCAGGGAAAATTTTTTCATGATAGGCAGCTAAAATCTCAGCAGAAATGCACGAAAATTGCTTGTGAAAGCATGATTTCAATCTAGTCTCGGTCTCGCCTAAAATAGGCCCTAAAAGTTGCGAGACCGAGACCGAGAATTTGAAAATTCTAAAGTCGAGACCGAGATCGCCAAAAAATGACCGAGATTTCCGAGACCGAGAGTCTCGGCCCATCTCTATGAATTTCCCACATTGGCTGGTACCCACGCCCAAGTGTGGACAGTTCCGCCTAATGTTTCAAAGGTTGCACATAAAGTAGGTACGTACAGTCGTGACCTTACCAATACTTTTCGGCGAATCGCGGATATTGAATCAAGACGAAAGAAGAACGGTGCAGGCTCATGACGCCTTTTTCTGATGCACCAGGCCATAGCGACTGTCGACCATCGAGGGCGGATGTGGCAAAGATGTTCACCACATTTCGAAGCTAGAATAGATTGAAGTTTCATTCAATCATTTATGTTTTATTCATACGAAGAGAAAGGAAAGGCCATCCACCTTGTACAGAAATTAACGCTGTTTGTTTGTTGCTTGCTCGGACACACGCAACACAGAAAGAACAGAACACAGACACCAACAAAAGGTATTACACAAGTTCGTTCGCAGCGCCAGCGCAAGACAAGAGCGGGCAGGGCAACAAAAGAGCGGGGAGGGACGCAGCAAGCAAGACAAGAAAGACAAGAGCGGGGCGGGCGAAAGTTATTTTCGTACAAACGAGGAGCGGCGCAGCGGGTGGTCCGTTCAAATTATGAGGGGTGACAGACTCTGCTTTGTACAGCACGACGAACGACCACACAACTTTCTTGCGGCGTGGCTGTTCCTTTTCCTTTCTTGTGGCTGTGGCTGTTGTTTGTTGACTTCGCCTCGCTTGTGTGGGCGGGCAACGGGAAGGCAGCGAGCGGCCGCTGTTGCGCTGCGCGCGTGCACACGCTATCGCGGGCGAGTGAGGAATTATAAAATAGCCTTGGCGTCTTCTGCTTGCCCAGCAAGCAGGAACAAACGCGCGCGACTGTACACTTTCGTACAATAATACACCAAGAATACATGATTATGAAAGTGAGGAGAATAGAAAGGTACGCATCACGAACAAACTGACGCTTTCGTACGGTACGCATCGTACGTACGTAAAAGGTACGCATCGCATCGCAGCGACCAACGCTCTAAAGAATCCCTATTTGAGGCTTTCCATACACAACACACCTGTGGAGTCCACAATTTTCGTCTTCCACAGCCGTGGAATGCGTTCTTCGTTCTTCTTCTTCCACATTCTTGAAAGCGGATGCCACATCCATGGAAGCGCATGTCCGCCCGCAAAAAGGGAATGACCGAACCTCTTACAGCCTTGACTACAGTAGTATGGAATGGAGTCAGTACTTGCACTTTCTGCAGGTTTGGAAGGCTTATGGTCGGATGCAAGTGCAACATGCAAATGAGCATTCAAAAGCGGATAAAGGGATGCCAACACGAGGGATAGTAATTGGAAAAGTAAAGTGGTGGGGCTTTATCATTGATAAAGTGAAGTCTGTCGCACTCGCAACTAATCTGTCTGTCTGTCTGTCAAAATCTGTCACAAATTGAGTTTGGTAGCCCAAGTCCAAGCGGAAGCCTAAGCCTACAAAGCCTCATGCCGCGTTCACCAGACGAACGTAAATCCGTACGTCCGTCCGTTCGTCAACCCGTAACGTGTCCGTCCATCCATCAACCGTATCTATACGGGTTGACGCACAGACATACGGATTTACGGACGTCTGGTCTCTGGTGATGGTGAACGCGACATCAAATGCAAAGTGAGTTCCGCGCAAAATGATAGACGCTTCTGAAAATCGCGGACTTGTGACGTCTGGCATCGCAGTATGTGAGTTGGTAAATAATTAAGATGTGAAATGGGATCAGGATCAGAACAGAATGTTTGCAGATGTTACTACCGGCCACGGGCCAACAAGCAAGAAAGAATCCTTTCGAAGCATTTGAGTTGGCAACACTTTTTTCCGAAAACGAAAGGAAATAAACGCGCACGTACTCCTAGAGCACGCGCTCCGCTTCACTCTGCGCGTCCTCCGCATTCAACAAGCGCCGGGCGCGCGCTCAATAGGTAGAGGTACGTGAATTGCATATTCTGGATTTTCATCTTCTTTTTATTTTCTGCTTCCAAATTTGTTATTTATTTCCACGAAACTGTGCACTAACTGACCGCTGTGATTCGTTCGCTTTGTGCAACTGCGATAGCATTTTCTCCGCAATGATTTTTCCTACCGGAGCTCCCGTTCATTTGAGCCTGAATTCTTCGTCTCCAGAGTTTGATCAGAAAGTTCTCAGCATTTCGGGCAACAGGGATAAGCGACTTTTCGTCGTTCTTACCTCCAGAAGCATACTAATCTTTTTAGCACACGTAAGGAAAGAATCCGGGTGTTATAGACCAGTTGCGTTATCGCAATGGGGTTGGTCGGTAACGACCCCGCGGTATTTTGTGCAAGTTTAGCTTAGATTAGGGTGTGCCGACTGGGATGTCAACGTTTCAGTCATCTGGTGCGGAAAAGGAGCGAGTGAAAAGTAGAATTGACATCAAATGACGTCGGCGACCCCGCAGAAACCGATCCAAAGTTTCACTAAATACCGCGGGGTCGCTGTCGACCAACCCAATCGCGACAACGCAACTGGTCCGTACTATGGTGCTGAACGGTTCCAAAAACCCTTACGTATGGTTACCTGATGTTATTTGTATGATTTGTTGGTTGCTTTTTGTTTTTAGCCCAGAGTGTTACTGACTGCTTTTACCCGACCTGAAGCGGATTTGAGTGAAAGGGGAGCAAACGTGTCTGTGATATGGAAACCCGATTCTCTCGCCTTGGCTGTCAAGGTAAGTCTAGAGTCTAGTCTAGTCTGGTTCACATAGCAAAGCGTCGTACGCATAAGTACAGGAAACAGTTGATGGGTTGAAGTACAGAAGACTATAGTCTGGCCAATAGCAGTTGGCACTTGGACTCAAGGCGAGTTGCGTAGTTTGCATGCACTTCTGCTAAATAGGAGTACATGTGAAGCGTGGACAGAAATCCGCATTTGTAAATCTATTTTATGCAACGCGCCTTGAGTCCAAGTGTCAACTGCTATTGGCCAGACTATATCAGGTATGTAATTATTAGGGTACTCTGGGGTAAACCTGGTAATGGGAAAATCCGGCCACCTAGGTTCATAGCTGCGCATATCTCAGCAACGAATTGACCGATCGAGACAAGTAGTACAGTATATCAATCGATTCTCTGAACTCTTCTCATTCAAGTGAGCTATTTGGGTCATTATTTGGAAACAGCAAGTACAAAGGAGCTTAGGTGGCCGGGTTTACCCTACTTACACACAGTATCCTACGTGATAATTATTTGGTAATATCCACCACGCGAATTTACATACTTACCAACGTGTGCAGGAAGCCTGATTACGTGCTCACTGCAAGGCTACCAAATAGCTAATTACGCAGGTAGCTTATGTCCCTCGGCGCGAAGTAGATACCACGTGTGCGAGAGGCCTAATGTGCTGTTTTTTGTAGACGGACAAGCGGTGTCTTCTGGTGTTTCGCGTGACGCACGCCACCAAAGGCTCCTGCTACACGATGCGCGAATCCGGAGAGGCCAATTTGAGGCGGATGTCGCAGGAATTATTCGTGAAAGAGCAAATACCTCGCCTGTCGCTCAATTTGGCTGTGGTGGTTCGCCTATCGGCTACTGCTACTTGGTACGCGTACTGAATGCAGTGTTTACGATATGCGGTAACGCGATTGGGTTGGTCGATAGCGACTCCGCGGGATTTAGTGAAACTTTAGATGGATCAGTGTCTGCGGGGTCGTCGACGTCATTTGTTGTCAGTTCTTCTTTTCACTCGCTCCTTTGCCGCTCCCAGATGATTGAACAAGGTCGACGACCCCGTAGGCACCGATCCAAACATTCACTATGTATTACCACGGAGTCGCTATCCATAGCTGCTTCATGTAGTAGTATGTGCTAATTGTCAAGACACAACAGGTTATGCGATACAGGGACTTCAAAATCAAAAACTTACTTCATTTAGTTTGTAGTATGTAGAGCAAGTAATTGGAGTGTTACTTCTGTTGTTTAGTGTTGTCTCGCTAAGAGAGGAACTACTGTTGTGCCTACAGGACGGGTGGCTGCACCGCTTACTATGGAACGGCACTGTACTGGAGGAATACAGCGTGCACATCACTAACATACCCTTTTCGACGGACCAATTACAGACTAAACGTAAGTATGCATACGTGAACATCATTATCACAACGCTTCCAGCAAGAGTTGTCTTTGTTGGGCCTTGCCCGTGCTGCGCAATTTAGTGTACACTCCCGTAGAATATGAATGAATGAATGAATTTTACTGTTGCCACTAAATGAATGCCTACATGAACTACCTACGGAGAATAATCACCCAGAATGAAATTTCTATTTTTCGCAGCACAGGCAAAGGCACAAGGACAATCTTTCCTTGCACAGATTTTACGTGGTGTACGTCCATCAATTCAACTTGCTTCATTTATTGTTATACTGTGTGTTTTGTATGTGTGTTTTCTTTTCAGCTGAATTTCTTTCTCAAGAGTCTCAGATTCACGTGAGTGACGCCGCCTACTCTCCTCTGATTGGCGGATTCGCGCTGGTGCTGTCCAATGGGCGCGCGGGATTGCTCACGTGTCCATCACCCAAGTTTCATCCTTCTGTAAGCCGCATATCAGTCTACCTACTAACTGTGTGCCATAGTCCATCCAGCGAGAGAATGCAGCGATTGGCGAATTCGCGAAATACTTTTTCGCGTAAAACAGTTGCATGGTCCACATGGTGAAATGTCCTCAAAATCCACGCGAAAAAAGTCTTACGCGAACGAAATCGAACGAAATCGCCATACTTTCTGCAGTGTAGGTCCACTAATGCTGCAGAGGTCTACAAAATCACTGTGCTAAAGAAGAACGAACGACAGAGGGTTTATGCGTGTTCGTTTTCAGCAACTGTTGGTTGTGCGTACACCGGAGCTTACGGATGCGTGTTGTTGCACGGTGAATCACAAGTATCGGTTGCTCTCCTTCGGATGTCGAAAGTAAGCCTGTTTTTTGCAGTCTCCATTTTCCAGAGCTGTGAACTTTCACACATTCTAAGCATACAGTTACTTTTAGAACGTTCTCTTGTGCTCACAAGTCTTAATACAGTTACTACATAATATGGATCCATGTGTAGTTACCGGTAGATAATCGAGAAGGAAAATTTGCCGATGTGCCAGGGAATCGAACCCTGGACCTCTCGCGTTCCAGGCGAGCGCCTTAACCATTTGACTACACACCCGAATGACCTCAGTCACACAATTCCATATTCCGTATGATAAATAACGTCATCAGTAAGCGATTATTGGATGATGTGATGAGGTGAATGGGATAGGGGCTATCTACCGGTAAATGCGGTGCGTGTGCTTTGCTTGCAGTTCTGAGATTTGTGCATACCACTTGGACGAGATCACCGGTGCCTTACTACTGGCCTACAGGGTGGGACTGGCTGTGAAGGACAATCCAGGTTGGTGATTGCTCTGTGTAGGGAACTATGGGGTAAACCCGGCCATGGAAAAATCCGACCACCTAAATTTCATCATGCATGGCTGCAGAACTCAGCAAACAATAGACAGATTGAGACAGCTTTTATTATCAATCGATTCCTTGAAATCTCCTCTTTCAAATGAGCTATTTAGTTCATCATTTGCTGGAACAGCAAGTTCAAAGGCGCTTAGGTGGCCGGGTTTACCACATGGCCGAGTTTACCCCACAGTACCCCAAATGTTGAACACATATCACACCATCTCGTAATTCCTCCCTGATTGATAATATCTTACTTTGATCCATGTCCACGTCTGAATGAATAACTACATACCATGTACTGTACCAACTAACTCTCAGGAATAACTAAAACAGAAACGCTATTGTGTATGCAAAGTAGCTGACTTGCTGCCGTATTTCATTTCAGAATCTGTGACCAAGCTGGGCCCGGTACAGTGCATCCAGTGGTCGCCGTACGGAGCCGTAGTAGCCGTCTGTTGGTCCCTGAAACCCGTGGCTGCTGTTTTCAGCGCCTTCGGCTCCCAGCTGTGGTCGTCTGTGGACACGCTAAGCCTCTCGTAAGCGCTGTTTATACCCGACTGTGGGGTGTGTGTGTAGTGAATGATACGATCAGGAATGTATACAGGTGGGGAATAAACATGTGAAGCGTTTCCGTACAAACATCACAGCGACCAAGTACGGTCGTACCTTCGGAATCCGAACGGAAGTCAACTTCTACACCTACGGATTCCACAGGTACGGATTCCGTAGGTACGACCCTACTTGGTCGCTGTGATGTTTTGTACGAAAACGCTTCACATTTTTATTCCCCCCACCTATTATTGTATACATTCCTGATACGAAACTATGCAAGGGGAAAAAGGGGCTTGTGTAACCCGGGCCGGACCCCCCCCCCACCCCCCCCCCCCACTCTCTCATCAATGAACGCAGAGTCTCCTCCCCCCCCCCCCTCGGCCGCCCTTCTCCCCGCCCCCCACACCCACCCCCCCCCCCCCCCCCCCAACCGACAACAAAACATTTTCCCTTATATAAGGGTGGTTTTTGTTTTTTTTATTTTTGTATAAAAAAGCAACAACAACACCCCACCAACCCATAAATAAACAGAAACAAAACCAACAACACCAAAAAAACTCTCCCAAAAAAAAGTGCGACACACACAGGTGAAAAACACACAGAGAAAACACCCAGGAGTTTATAACCCCCGTTTTATTTTCTCGTTAAGCACTACCCCCTCCCCCCCCCACACGCAAAACTCTCACCACGCCACACCACGACAGGGACCCACCACACACCCACTACCCCCCCCCCCCCCCCCTACAACCCCACCTCAAACTGGGGACCCCCCCCGTCTATCCCCCCACCGACTGCACGCCGCGCAAGAACCACGAGCGCCCAAACTAAAAAACACAAACAAACAAAAAACACGCACAAATATTAAGAATATCTACAACAAAACAGAAACTCGGACCACTGCGTTCGGCGGGGGGAGGGGTGAGGGATGAGAAAGGAACCAAGAAGTAAAGAGGGGTAAAGGGGACCCCACCACACATCACACAACTATAGGGCGGATCGGCGCCGGATCCGGATCCACCCGGAGCCGCCGCCCCGGATCCGTCGGAGCCGCCGATCCGCAGCCGTCGGATCCACAGCCGCCGCCGATCCGCACCCGTCGGATCCGGAGCCGCCGCCGCCGCCGACGGATCCGCAGCCGCCGCCGCCGCCGATTGATCCGGATCCGCCGCCGCTGATTCCGGCCTATAGTTGTGTGATGGAGGGTCCCCCTTAATGTTTATGTATGTACGTACAGTATGTATATTTGTGCATAAAGTACACAGCGTGGTATGATATTACAGTCACCCCTCCAATCATCATGTTGTCAAACACGCAATACATGCCATCTACGTACCGTATGTATCTACGTACCTAGTAGTATCTACGTACAGTATGCCGTACAGTACTGTATGTCTATTTGTAGCCACAGACACATTCAAAGCAAAAGCATGGTCGATAAACAGAACAGTTTTGGTAAAGAATTACGGCGTGTTCAGGGGGGTGTCGTAGCTGCTGGAGGAGCTGTAAGGTGGGGTAAACTCGGGTTGGTTGGGTAAACTATCGCTGCTGTAGCCATAAGATTGAGTAAAAGAGTCGGAGCTGCTTGAAGGAGTAAAAAATTCAGCAAGGAAAGACGCGTCTTCATCTTCCCCTGCTGCGTCAGGCAATATTCTGCTCTCTCTGCTGTGGTACTTGCACGACTGGTGGCGTCGCAGATTCACCAGCCAGCGAAAAGTGTGGCCACACTCATCGCACCGGAATCGTTCAACGCGAACCTCGTCATGCATCACCCGCTGATGCCGTTTCAGATGGCCTTCGCTGGAAAAGTTCTTGCAGCATGAAGCACACTGAAACCAATACAAAAGTGAGTACTGTATTTGTATTTACTTACACACACACAGTTTACACGTACTTCTTTTCTTACCTGAAAGACATTTTGATGTTGCTGCGGAGCACGGTTTTCCTCATCTCTAAAGACCATCACCACTTCGCTCCTCGAGTGCTTTAGATTAGCCTGGTGATGCCGTAGAGACGCCATCACCTTGAACAGCCTCCCGCACTGCAGGCACTGATGCGCCATATACTCGGAACCGTGTTGCAGCTTCATATGCCGGTTACGGTAGTCTTTGGAAGAATACGATTTGCGACACACCAAACAATTGAAAGACATTTTGCAGACACTGGACAGTCATATCACCTAATCATGTTTGTCGGACACTGCAATGGTCGTAAACCGGCAACCAACATATTGTTTGTGGACCGCCCCAACGTCATCACTTCATAAATAGTCGTAAAATGAAACAACGGACGTTTGTTTGTTTTACCTACCAAAACGGTCACGTGCCACGTCCTTTGTTATCCAAATTACGAACCCACTAAATAAATGGCCATAAACTGGCGACCCGACATGTTTATTTATGTCCATCACTTCATAGTGTCGTAAATCAAACAACGGCGACTCAGTCGTCCACCCGCTACCAAAGTGAAAATAAAGATTTTGTCATGAAGCTGAAAATCCTCTGCTTTCTTTGTTATCAAAAATTCTCATCCAGGAAGAAATTGCAGAAGCATATGATAGCTCTCCATCCATCGCAAATCTGGGCCAAATCAAATGCGACAAAGAAAATCACCCCACCCACAGTCGTCCCAAAACCGACCACCGACATCCAGCGAAAAAGTGTGTGCGGAAAATCATGCACCACTATCACCGAATTGCGAGCCGACAAGCACACGATCACCATTACACAGAATAGCGTGCCCTGCACCAAATGCGACCAGTGCTTCTTCAAAGCCACTCATTTGAAGCGCCATTTGAAAGATAAACACAACTGTCACCAAGAATAATAGTGGCGCCTGTGCATTATAATCGTGGAGCTATGTACATACTATGTGTCAGCGAGATCATCCCAACAAATAAACTTTACTGATGTAGAAAATTTGCAACCGCACACGATTACACATGAGAGCGTGTAGGAAAACTAGTTGCTTTCATCTTCCTCCTCCTCCTCCACCACGTTTTCTTTCGATTGTTCTCTTGCTGACTTGCACGCCCGACGGGCAGCGTTTTTCTTCGCCCTTTTCTTCTCCTTTTGCTCCTCAAAAAAGAGAACAGAAAGATTGCACACCGATTGCATGCATACTATCTTGTGTAGACTGCTGCCTACCTCAGACGCCCGCTTCACATGCTTTGTCCGATATTTTGTGTTTTGGCGGTGTTTGATCTGGCGCGCCTCCTCCTCCTCCTCCTCTCGCCTTCGCTCCTCCTCCGCGCGCTTCCGCTCCTCCTCCTCCTCTCGACGCTGGGCCGCCGCTTCGCCAGCAAGCAGTCTCAGATTTGCGGGCGATCGATCGAAGAGAGGAATTCCGCCCAGCCGTCCATCCGGAGTAGACTTAAGCGGGCGAAGCAGCCCTCTGCCAATACCACCTTTCACATACCAATAACACATTATACACCATACACACCGTGCATTCAGTGTGTATGTGTGTATGCGCCGTGTGTCTTACCGCTCACAAAGCCACTCGCTCCTGGACATGGATCCCTCAGCGCGAGCCCACACCCCGCAGCAAACCCTCCACCACCAACGCCTTCAAAACACATGACCAATTTGAATCACAACGTACGTACTGTGTGTGTACATACAATGCATGTGTGTAGGGATATACGAGGTATACGTACATACATACCTCCCAGGGGCGGGTTGGGGATACTGGTACCATTGCTGGCGTCCGTATCCTTGCCCCGCCCCGGGTCCACCACGCAGCCTCCGGTAATAGCTAATCCACGCCCGCGCCCCATTTTCGGAATACCTTAATTGCAGCAGCAGAATTGGATAAAGTAACAGACAGATATACTTCTCATTATGTGTGCTTACAGTGCAGAAGAGGTGGACGCGATGCAGTCTCCAGCTCTTCCTCCTTCTTTCGACGATGACGCACTGCAGCCTTCATTCGCTCCATCAACTGAGCCTTGTACTGCCTATAAAACAACAATGAACCAATGCGTGAGAGGAATGTATCATGTACATGTCAATGCTATGACTTACGCCGCGTCTATCGCGAATCGCTCATCGCCAAGGCGCTCCTCCGCTGCATCTGCGCACGCCGCGGATGGCGGCATCAGACTCCGCTGCAGGCTTGTTCTGAACCTGTGTAGATCGGTGCTGTAGTAGAGCGCGGTTCTCGCAGCTAAAGCCTCCCTCTGCGCCTGTCGATAACCCGCCTCCTTCTCCAGGAGTTCTGCGCGAGCGGACGCACCTAGTCCACGCCGAAAGGCATCTTCCATTGCGTGCCTGCACTGCTGGGGGTCCATACGGACCTCACCCGTCAAACCCTCCCACAGCGTCATTCGCACTGAAACCCGAAAAAAACCACCTACTCACAACTGTCAAAATAAAAACACAGAGCATCAACTCTTACAATGTTCGATCCCCGTCGCCATGTCCTCGCCAGAGTACGGGTGGTTGATCACCATGTACAGTAGTCCCGCGTTCATATGCTTGGGAACTCCGCGGATGGCAACGTACTTTGGGTTCACCAGCAACTTGACCAGCCAATCGCGAAACTCTTTCTCCGCATCTAAGAGTGGGCGGCGCCTTCGATACCTGTCCTAAAAACCATAATAGAGCTATTACGCATACAAACACATACACACAGTCATAAGTGTGTGTGTGTGTGTGTGTGTGCGTGTGTGCGTGTGTAACAACCATTCACCACCACATACAATTCGCGCGATGTCGTCCTCGAAAACAGTTCTCAGATCATGATTTCCAATTTCCTAAAAAGCAGACGAGAGTGGTCAACTTCAAAGAAAAAGCAACCAACCGCAAATGGCGTAAGCTACTTACCATGAGACCTGGAAGAAGTCCGTATTCCACCATGAACACAATGCAGATTTCCAGAATCGAACACTGACTGGTGAACAGGCCGCAGGGAATTCTACCATACATCTGCACCTTCTGCATCAACCATTCACCCAACGGGATGAGATCTTCTCTCTTATTGATCAGCTTTTCGCGCAGAAAATACATGTACACCTTCGCCTGCGCTCTCTTCGGCAGCCTAAACAAAAATTAAATCATGCAAACATACATGATGCAAAATTGAATCACACAAACATGTAACACATATTCAAATGCATGCATGCATACGCACATTCCTCGGTGAGCCAAGAGTAGAACTGTAGTCCGAAACGACTTGCATACAGCGGCCAGAACTTTGACGGGTAGTCTATAGTTGACCAACAATCCTCGAATTAGCGGTTCATGCACTGGAGGCCACAGAATTACTGCACCCAAGAACGACGACATATTTTCTCCACTGATATCACTTGAACGCAACCGCTGCCGTCAGCATCGGATCGGAGAAGCTGTTGTTCCTTGATGTCTTTCTTTTTGTTTGCTGTTCAGGTTTGACTAAAAGCCAAACCCAAACCAGACCTACACCAAATGTTTTAAAATAGTTGTTTTCTGTGTGCGTATGGTTAGGTCTGAGGTCGTAAAAACATCACCAAGAGAGACTGGATTCATTCAGATTTATCTACTGAATATAAATAAAGACAGCGGTCGATTGGTGTACAACATTGTTCTAGAACTGGGTTTGGGTTTTAGGGTTAGCACGTTTGGTTTTAGATTTTTAGTCAGACCCTCAACAAGCTTCCAGAAAAAATTACCGTAACCTTCTTGAAATGGCTCGAATATCGGCAATAGCGCGCAGAATTGAAAAGTCCTACTCCGCAGCCCCCAGAAGAGCAGCAGTGAATATCGAGTTTCAGCAGAGGATCAACCAGGGATGAAAATGTATGCCTCAATCACGACGCAATGAATAATAATGTAAACTGTTTTTGTTCTTTCTTTAGTTTTTCCAACGTCGCCAACTGGATCAGGAATCGCACAGGAAGGCGGAGGGAGGAGGCGACTGGAGTCAGTCGGCCAGCCACCACACCAAAGTATAGCCCAAATGAAGATTCGATATGCACCCTGTATATTTCGGTTTTTACAGGAAAAAGCTGCTGCAACGGAGCAAAACGTTGAGGGAAAAGAAGACTTCTGGCATCACACGGTAACCAAAACATACAGTATGCACTGTATCTCGCGTACGTACGTAGTGTGTATGTGTGTGTGTGTGTGTGTGTGCTATGTGCAGATCGAGCAAGTGGCGGTTCAGCCAGAGACCAAGACGAGAGCGTGTGAGTGCTACGGACAGCGAGAGCAGCACCCCCGTACCCACTAGCTCCACAGCATCAGCTGAAGCTCGCAACACTGTCGCTACTGTCTCCTTGGAATCCGTCGTCACTGCACCTCCCCCACCTCCTAGACCCCCACCTCCAACACTGCCAGCTCAAAACCAACGAGCTCCAACAATCGGTATAATTACATAGGTAGAGACTTCGCACATCTATGCAGTGCAACAAAATGCCTGTGATAATCCTTGCAGCTGCAGATAATACTGCCAATGAACAGCCTCCTCCAGTTCACCACATGCGGCAAATCGACGCCGGTGGAAACGTGAACATCGACTATCAGGTTGAAGAAAATGGGGGAAGAAGGAGGAGGCATTTTATTTTCAACGCCGTGGCGAATGTGGGCGTTCTTCTGCGCCGCCCGGGGGCTCAAAACATCTTTCGTCTTCTGCTTCTGCTGTATGTATGTGCTCATCACACGTTATACCATCTTCTTTGTACAGCACAGACGTGAATAAGGCTATTGTGTTTCAGGTTGTTGGTGTATTTGGGGAGGCTCGGTGTTGAGAGACTGACCGACGTTCTTGCCACGCCTGTTGTGCGCAGAAGCTTTGACCGCATATGCGATGTCGGTTGCAAGTGTGACGGAGAGACGCTGGACTGTTCTGAAGCGGAAGTTGGCCAGTTTGGAAGAATGTTCGCGTCTGACGTCTTCAGATTTACCAGCGTCAACTTTCGTGGTTCTCACGGTCTGGAAAAAGGTCTGCGCAACCAAAACCTTTTATCTGTTTAGTGGTTGTATTGAATGTCTATTGTACTTACAGGATTTCTGTCATGCCACAAGTTCCCGCGTGTGGAAAGTGTTGATGTGAGGGGTGTTCCCGGGTTTTATTGCGCTGATGTTCAAATGGGTAGTTGCCTCTCGAAGGTGAGTCTATGCACATGATGCACGTACGTACATACAAGTCGAGTAGGTGATTATTTTTGCAGCATCAAGTGCTGTGCGACAAAGGGCCGCCTTCTTGGTGGAGACGTTTGGTCAATAACGCAACATGGTTTCCGCCTAGAATACCATTATTCCCTGAGGACGATAATGGTGATGACCCCGACGGGCCAGGCAGAGGACCGCCAGGAGGCGGCGGAGGCGCCTATTTTGACCCAGACTACAACGCGACAGGTATGTACGTACAGTGCATACATACAGTGTACTGCGTGTGCATACACACGCACATTATCGTCGACTGTTTCAGAGAACACCACCAATGTTGCGGATCAGGTGACCAGAGTACCCACCGGGGGCGACGGAAGCCAGCAATGGTGCCAGTCCCCTTCCGGTGGGGAGTGTGAGGAAGGAAAAGGTAGGCACGTACACGCACCCCAATATTGCGCATGTTTCACTGCAGCTTTTTGTTTCTGCTTTGTTAGCACACCCACCTCTTCCATCTCCACCGCTGTCACCGCAGCCAGCATGGAAAATCGTCCTAGGTGTTTCTGCGGCGGGGCTGTTAGCTCTCGGTATTTTCGCACTATGTTTCAAGCGTTTCCGACGGCGAAGGCGGGCTTTTCCTCAGCAGCAGAGGGTGCGATGGAGCGACATCCAGCATCAGACACCGCCAGCCTTTTTATCCGCGTCTACCCAGGCCGCACAAGATCTCAACAATCCAGAAATCTCAACGTCAAGCGAGGATACGCTCTTTGACGGCAGCACCCATTCGAGAAAGAAGTTTCGCTAGTGCTTTGTGTTTTATTGCTTTTCTCCCTTTACACATACTCTTTCAAGACACCACCCGTTCGTTTCGCTAGTGCTTTGTGTTGTATTCTTTCATGCTTTTCTCCCCTTACGTTGCGCGTAGTGCATTATTTTGCGTTGGTCAATAAACAATATTAGCACGCATATGCTGTAGCTTGGTGTGTTGTGGTTTTGGTACTTACCAAAAAACTGATATCAAGAGAGTAAGCAAGCTTCACTATTGTGCGATAATGATGTATTTACAGGCGTGTGTGGGTAGCTTCATGAGTTAGCATGTCGACGATTGAAGAGCTCGAGCTCGAGTCCGTGGCATATAAAGCTGTAAGACAAGAATCATCACAGTACACTATTGTCTGTTCGTTCATATACCTAAAACTTCTAGGGTGTGGAGATCTGCGTCACTATCATACCATATTCGGAAGCGGGGCTCAATTTTTCCAAAGAGGCGATCAAGCAGTTGCAACAGAAAATCGAAGAGGTACTAGCTAACTGTCATTACTGCTAGTTTTTCTGCACTGTTGGAGGGATACATGTGTGTTGTATGTAGCCTGGCTCCGATGCGACCATATATTTGCACCATCGGTGTATCACTCCGCCTACCCCGGAGGCTGCTAGTAAGATCTCTGGCAGTAGTGAGTCGGGTCGTAGCAGGTCCTCGTCTACACCATCGGACGCTGTCAAATCTCCACAGCCCAAAATGCAAAAGACCAGGACCAGAAGCTGCAGTCCAGAGGAGGTAAAATAAAGGCAGTCACTCTACAGTGCTTTTACCCGACGGTTTGTTGCAGCAGGAGAACAACACACGCCCAGTAGAGCAGGAAGAGCAGATTCAGGGCCGCCAATCAGCTGAAAGTCAACTCGGAACAGTAAGGCAATCGATCTGTTTGATAGCCTCGTATGCTATTGCATCTGGTCTGATTTAGCCGGAAAGTTTGAGCCTGCTGTTGGATTATTCGCCCACACACTGCTAACGAGGACACTGCCAATCAGGTAGCTCCTACATAAGCCTCCATGCACACTGATTCTCTCACGTACAACATAGGGGTGTTTGCGGTTTTTTTTAGCCGAAATCGCCCACGTACACGTCGAGTGACACCACCCTTGAGAGTGGTGCACAGGGTAAGGATACGGACGCCAGCAATGGTACCAGTATCCCCAACCTGCAAGACAAAGCGCGTATGGAAACCGGCGCGAACATCAAGGAAATTTTGGTATGTATGCATTTTTGTGTGTGTGTGTGTGTGTTGTATAGTATTCTAGCGCGTTCAAGCACCAACCACTGACTCAATCTTTGTTTAGACCATCGAGCCGAAGACGATGGAGGAATTCAAGCAGCTTTCCATCGGCGACAAGATCTGTTTCTTTGAGTCTGCCCATTTTTGCACACACTGCTTGATTGACGCACTCATCGCAGCCATCCCGGTCAGAACCTGGCGTAAGACCACGCGGGTCCTCCTTGACATGGACGACTATGCTGAAGATCTGCGCGAGCGCTTCATCTGCAAACAAGCTCAGCATCCTCTCGGCTTGAACGTGGTAATGCTTTTTTTCGCCCATGGTCGTCGATTACTGGCACAACTATCTTATGATTGGCAGGATTGGAGAGTGTTCTGCAACGAGAGTATCCAAACGAAGGTGCGCATTCTCCATCACGCGCTGGTCATGTTGTATGACTATTACGTGGCGTTCGCCGAAAACTGCGACATGGAGCCACACATAGACAAGATTTTGGGTGGCATTACGGGGCTTTACCACTCCTACAAGACCATATGGAGTCCACCAGGTAGCATACGCCCCAGTTTATGTACTGCTTTTTATGCGAAGACGGAATTGCCTTATGTTTAGAGAAGGAGAGTGTGCCACAGAGAGGCGAGCCTGTAGGACTCTTCTATCTCAGATGTGTTGTTCCGACCAGCGTGGTCGTTCTAGAGGTACGTACTGTGTGTACACTGTGTCGTAATGCACTGTGTATGTACAACGGGTGCTGTTTCAGCCGCCGAACAACGAGGAAATCAAGCAGCTGGTCAAAGATCTCCACGCGCACGCCGTCTCATGGGCGAAGAAAAGGGGAGGAATCATTGAGCTGTTTGTGGTTCAGATGTTTCTGTCTGCACGAGGCTATATGCAACATTCGGCCAGCGACATCGTTCAGGTCAGTCCCGTGCAATATTCCTTATCAAAGTGTGGTCACGCAATGTACGCAATATTTCAGCTCCTGTCGCCCTTTCAAGAATACTTCGGAATCTTCATGTTGAACAATGAGAAAGAGGCACACGTCAAGATCTTCGACTCTGTGACCAATTAGTTACTAACACACGGTCTGTGGACTTTGTTTTGTTTTCAACTTTTGCTTGAATGATTTTCCCCAGATTGATGAAAGCTTGTTTTTCTTGCTAATATTCAAATCATTTGACATTTTTTGTATTTTAAAATCCGAACTGATATTTATACACAAGTCAAAAAATGTCAAATGATTTGAATATT
>JASAMW010006774.1:0-17076 GCA_030247985.1 Epsilonema sp. ZAB3_2
GAATTGTCAAAATTTCTCGCCCCATGCAAAATTTGCATGAATCATGTTTTACGCCTCCTCTATGTGGTCTCTCTCTTTCGCTCGGCCTTACGAAAGTAGAGCGGGCAGTACGTACAGACGGTGCCGCGTGCGTTTTCTCGCGTACGCGCAGAGAACACAACACACAGCAGGGTCAGGGCAGCAAGCGAGAGGCAGAGGCAGCACGGAGCTACACAAGCGAGGGCCTTGCCTGTTCGTTTTCAAACAGTCTTGTCTTTCACTCGCCTGTTGGCTAGACGCATTATATGTCTTTCAGTTGAAAGACTGACTGAGCGTGCTATCTGCATCAGCCCATATTTTTCGCCCTTTGCCCTTGTATTTTATTACCTTGCTTATTGTGTTCTAAAACAGTACAATACTTTGAATTGTATCTTAGGTCTGAATTGTCAGGCTAATAAATCTTATCGTTTGTACTGTTTATTTTATATTTTTTGTGGTTGTGATTTACAACTATTTTTGTTTACTTTCGCCTGAGCCCTACAAGACGATTTAGGCTAAAACACCCTCTTTCCCTGGGCCTTTGCGGGACAAGGCACTCTCCTTCCTTCTGGGTTTTTTCCACTACTATTTCTCCATCTGCTGCTCCCCGCAATGGAAATTTACCGCTGTATCTTCATTCCCCCCTCTTTCTGTTACAGCGGCCTCTTTCTTAGCGATCCACACGCGAGGAATTGCGGAATCTTTCAGGAGTACGGCGGAGTACCTCTTATGCAGCCGCTGCTTCGCAGAGGCCGGACTGGAGGAGAAGCAGCGAAGAAGAAGAAGAAGGAGACCCGCCCGTCTACGGCTGCTGAATCCAGCACGCCTACGGAACCGGGTACCTCCGAATCAAGCGACGATTCGGGAGGAGGCGGAGGACGACGGATGTCAAAGAAGTCCAGGGAGAGGAGGAAACAGCACCTGCAGGCCTCAAAGCAGAAGAAAGAAGAGGATGCAGCAGCCAGTGGATCAACCACTGGGAAGAAGAAGAAAACGCCAGCCGGACCTCTAGATCCGGAGAAGGAGAAGAAACTCCTTGACGAGATCCTTCAAGAAGAAGGTGCCCAAGTTGTGGATGAATCTCGAATGGGCGAGATCGAGCAACAGTACCGGCAAATGCTGGATGAAGACTCGCAAGAGTCGGGACGGAATCAGATCAGGGAGAAAACTCCCCTTTCTGTAGGCCAAATTGAGGCTGAAGCCTCAGATGAGCCTGTCCCAAATCCGGCAGAAGCACATGCCGAGGGTCAAGCAAAGGTGGTGGCGTTCAATATCCAACCTGGACAGCCAGGTTATGAGGAGGGAACGCCACCAAAAGGCCCAGGAGTGGGAGATGCTGTACCTCCACCACAACAAATTGAGCCCATGGATGAAGGAGCAGAAGGAGGCAGCACTGTACCCGCGTCAGACGCAGCTCCCCCTGTGACGATCACAGCGGAAGGCTTGGGCCAGGAACTAGGAAACCTGGTAACCATGGCAACGGGGCAATATCGACGCGTTGAAGTAGCGGCATTGTTTGCACCCAAGACAGAACCCGCAGGCGCGACGCCGGTGTCAATGGACGCGGCGGCCCAGGGTGGTGCAAAGTCAGGACAGGAGGCCATGGAGGTGGAAGAAGTACCCACAGCCACAGTGAAAACCACTGTGGGTAAGGAGGAAGTCCAAAAGGACCCACTCCTGAAAGAGATAAAGATAGATTGGGATAACCCACGTCCCTGGACTAATACCCAGGGGGCCATTGGGATACGCCCATACAAACCCACGGTTCCTCCTACTGTACAGCATTTGTGCAGCACAGTACCTCTCCATCCGAAGGTGGAAAGCACCAAGGAGGAGGGAGCATGGTACTGGCTGGAGCAGCGCCTAGTTCAGGCGTGGCAGCTCAACAAACAGCAAGAGAAGGCCGAGACTTTTGCCTCACTGGATAAGATCCAGCAAGCCCTAGCGACTCGCATAAGTGCCAACGCTGCAAATATGCTACACGTGAATAACACGTTTAAGCATTGCAGCGACATGGAGACAACCTATTTGGCACGAGGGGCAGCATGTACTTTTCTGCCTCACATCCAAAAGGATCGCTGGGTAGTCATAAAGGCCATCTGCTCTTACTGGATGCAAGTCATCTCTGTGGAGCAGGAAGAAGTGGTACGCCAGGCCAAGACAGGACAGATTTTGATCTGGTTGCAGTGTGTCTATATGGACAACTTCAGGCTCCTGTCTGTTATTGGCTGGAATAAGGCAGATCTGGACCGACATGCAGAATTACTGCTTTATGTTGGAGCATGGGTGTGGCTCAATAACTTGTGCCCAGGGAATTTGATGGTGCACGTACAACTTGATCTTCTTCAGTACTTCGACGAAGTAGCTGTGGAAGGTGAAGAACTGCACTTTGCTTATGAGCCTACGGCGCGCAAGAACCCTGAGCGCACGATACCCACCTTCCAGATGAGTGTGACAACCAAGTCAGAAATTCTGACACGTATGCACTTGCCATGCAATGCAGATGAAGCAAAAATGCGTCTGCTACCACCTGAATGGCTGGATAAAGCAGAACGCATCATTGCATTGCCGTACGAGCACTTCCTTTTCGATGATGAGGAAGCTTATGGGGCCAGAAGCTGTCCAGAGAAGGTCTTCTATGTTATGCAACCCCCAATGCTGGTGCTGGATCAGCATGTGGCATTGAGGAAGATGGAGCCCCATAAGCGAGCGGCTTCGCTCCAAGCCAGAGCTGTGCAAGAAGGAGAATTCTTCTGCACTGAGCTCGGAGTATCAGCGATGCTCCCATTTGCCAATTGCCCGGACTTCGACGCGAAGTACGCGGCAGAACATTGGGACGGCCATCCGGTAGCCTCCACAATGAGGTCACGACCCTCCTTGGGACCTGTTCCTACGGCAAATCAGGTGATATCACACCACATCTTCTGGACTCACCACCGTGAGGTTGAGTATACCCAGAACCCTGATTGCCTCAAGGTGAAGAAACCTTCCCCTTGCCCTAAAGGTTCAATGCCTGACAGATGGTTTAAGGCCATAGGTCCCAGGGTACCTGTGAAGCTGAGCAGTCCTTCACGACGGATCGTCGACCCGGACCACGGGAGAGTGCTCCCGAAGTGCCCACCAGGATATGTCCCCATTCGAGAGGACTCCTTCAATGCGAAGACAAGTCCGACCGGGGCCGCCATGGGTACGATGGTGATGAGAATGTGGTTGGCGGAGTGGGGCCCTAAGTGGATAAAGCCGGTGTGCATGTTACCCGACTATGCCGCAACAGAGCCCCAACTTCGCCCCACTGTACCCAATGGCGAGAGCACATATCAACACTTTGGAAAGCCAAAGGCAGAATGGAAGGACCCATTCTGGCAAGGGAGTGGATCGGGAGAGCAACCCTCTAATAAGAGGGAAGCACACGATTCGGAGACTCCAAAGCAGAAGGAGAAGCGTGAGAAGGAAGCTTATGCAGAAGTCATGCGGCACGAGAACGGAGCGCTTCCCTTCTGTTACGACATAACCACAGCTCCCCCGGAACTCCTCACCCAATATAAAGGGAACGAGGATAAGTTTAAGAGAGAGAGGCTGAAGGAGTGGGTGGAGCTGTGCCGCCAAGCGCACTCTTACCAACAAGCGATGGCAGAGAGAGCCTTGGATGCACAGAGAGTATTGGCGGACTGTGGAGTGGAAATCACTCAGTTCAAATCGATGGAACAACTGGCGTTCCAATTTCGTCCGCCTCTCCCATTGTTTGTTTGGGTCACTCCGGGGCCATTCATGGAGTCGGACGCGACAAGTGTCTCGACCAATGATCCATATTTGCCCTGGAATTTCTGGGCTGAAGATATGGCTCCACCCTTACAGTCGAACCGCCCCAAGGCAAAGAAGAATGATCCTTGGGAAGTGATGCCCTGGCGGCTCAACACTCCTCTACCCCTGTCGCTGAAAGCAGCGCTTACTAAAGCGGGGCCACTCAGAGGACAGAAGGCCCCAACTGTAGGGGATTGGTGGGGACAGAATTTTGAACCCAACCGCAGTGCAGGACACTGGAACCGGGTCAGAATGATCAGACAACATCGCCCTGACAGAAGAGAAGAGGTGGCCAGTGCGATGTTGGGCCAGTTTAACTACTGTGCCGTGTCCACCACCGCTACGGAAGGCGATTATTTCTTGCGCAGTGAGGTCAAGAGACTTCAGCTGGAGAGATTGGACAGGGAGAGCGCGTGTTTCGAAGGAGAGACGGCGTTCCATTACCACGTGCGTATGCTGGCGACACACATGGTAAAGACGCCCTTGATTCAAGAGCAGAAAGCCACGCGCACAATGTCCACAGGACATGAGCCGTTGGGCAGAGAGAGACGACGAGAATCTCGTCAAAGGAGACGCAGCCAGGCCCGCGCTGAATCCAGAGATGGGTCTGTTCAGAGTGTGACTAAATTGCCACCTCCACCTGCCCAGCGGCAAGGAAGGACCTTTCCCTCAAAAGGAGGAAGGTCACAGTCAGAAGACCGGGGTAGGCCTCGGCGGAGACCCCAAACGTTCATGGGAGGCCAGACACAAGGAGGGTTGTCTAAGCAGACACCTAGTCCTTTTGGCCGTAAAGGTAATCTGCCTCCCCAGCCAGCTGCCCCGGGGACATACAGTGGAGTGGCGCAAGGGTTCGGGCGTAAGTCGCAGTCTAGAAGTAGCTCTATGCAGAGCACATCTAGGAGCATGCGGCCACCCAGTCCGAAGCGCTCCAAAGGGAGCCAGAAGCTCGAACAAGAGAATCAGGAGCTGAGAAGGCAGCAAGAAGTCTTGATGCGTTGGGTCGAAGAGACAGGGATTCCCCTGCCTCCAGAGCTAAATCTTAGCTCCAGTTCGGATACCCAGTCTGGGTATTGGGGTCCCATACGCTCGCAGCGCCAGGAGCAGCAGCGAGGGAGATCAGCATCTTCGCAGCAGGATGCCAGGGGTAGATCTGGTCAAACGACTAGAACAGGCCCATTCCGGCCAGGTCCCAAAGGAGTTCCTGAGTCTGAAAGACTCATCGTAAGACCTGGCCCCCTCAAGACTGTGCAGCACAATCCGGCGGAGGACAAACCTCCAGAGCCACTGCCTCCGCCTTCTATACAGAAAGGTGACTGGCTGGAGGAAATCGCCAGAGCCCACGGACTGGAAGACGCCAGTCGGGGGTTTAATCTGGCCTATTTTGGGACCATGATATGGAACCCAGATTTCAGATATTCCTTAGCCAGAAAACTGACTGAGTCAGGCGCTAGCGCCATAAAAATAAAGTCCTTTTGGCAGCAGCTGAGAGCTGATCGGCTGCAGAAGCACACTCAAAATCTACCACCTCACTCACATGAGCGAAAGTTGGTTGATGTGCGGCAGCGCCCAAAGGACGTCGGAGTCAGAAAGCGGTACGAAATCCGCGACTTTATGGTCAATCGAGATAATGACTCCGGAGTGTGCTTGGTTAGATTCGATTGGGCCAACATCCAAGCGGATGTTCGCCGAACTCGAAAGGAAGAGAAACGGGCGAGGTCAATAGACCCCGCTGGCTTCCGATCTAGCGCACTCGGTACCTCCTCGAGTCAAGAGGAGGGCATGGATACAGATCCACCTCAGGGAGGAAGTGCTCAGGGAGAAGTAGATTCGTCTTCTGATGGTCAGCAGACCGGAGGAAACCAGCAGCAGAATCTGCCGCCTTCGAATCAGGTCCCGGTACATACGGATGATTCGGATGCATCCGGTCAGCCTCCCCCTGGGCTGGAAACGCAGAATCACCCCAAGGTGAACATCGCTGAAACGGCGCCTCGGACCCAGTACGTGGACCCTGCGCATCAGGCCCCATACCTGGATCCTGCGCAAGTCTCTCCAGGGGTGCTGACGGTGAGCACACTGTCTCCGGGGATGGGAGCTCCAATGGGAGGCTCAAACATGGTTGGACAGTCAAGGCCTCCAGGTCTGGACTCCCAGACTGGAGGTTCAAATGCGAACTTCCAACCCCCCATATTAGGACAACCCACGCCCCAGCTGCTTCCTTCACAGGCGGCAGCGACATCAATGGGAGCATCGGTTGCGGTGGGACAACCACTCCAATATGCACAGCAACCGTTGCAACCGGCAATCGCAGGTCAGCCCCACCAAGCGGTGGCCGTTAATTATCCTACTGGCCAATTGGCGTCAAGCTTTGTTGTGTCGGAATCGACACAAGCACAAGCCGCGCTAACCGGGCAGTTGCATACACAGCAACCTCAGATCTACATGATCTTTGACCCGACCTGCGGTCAGCAGAAGCCGTACCTACTCTCCCCGTTGGTTGACGCATCGGGATTACAGACAGTGCAGCAGCTGCCGGGAGCCACTCATATGACTTGGCCACCGCAGCCGGCACTGCCTGCCCAATACCCTCCTCCAACGGGAGGAAGTGGACAAGGCCCGCCCTGATTTCAGAGCGGGGCCAAAGGCTGGACGGATTCGTCCAGCTATGCAGAGCTAAGTCCAATTGGACTAGCTGGGGCGAAACGAGTATCACTCGTCGGGGGGGACTCAAGATCATGAAGCCCGAGTGATACTTGTAGGTATGTACATATTTTCCGCCTCAGCTCTTCATGTGTACTGTGCAACAACTGTGCGCCCCTCGTCCCCCGGACAGATTGCCGCTGGCAGGGAGAACCAAGACAGCCCGACCCGAGGGCAAGGATCTTCAGGCCCCTGCCGTACTCAAGGCGCGTCCAGGCGGAACGCTGGAGAATCCAGCAGCACGTGTGAAGACGTGGGGTACGTCCAACGGGACGTACCATAGCCCGGCCCTGCGGCCATGAACTGACAGCCGGCAGCCTGTTTTGGAGGCAAAAGGCGGCGCGGCAACTTTGAAAACGCTGCGCCGCCGCGCAAGCAAGATCAACTGCGCCCCGCCAGCCTACGCAAGAATCGATCGGCTGGCGGAAAAGTCTCATCGCAGGCCCCGAACTCCCGCCAACTTCTAAGGCGGTGATTGGAGGAAAGAGCCGGAAGGCGCAGGGAGGCAAGGCGGAGCCAAGGAAGGCGAGGGGCAGCAGGAGTGATTTATTATTTTTGAATCAGTTGTTGTTGGATGTGAAGTAAAGAGCTGTTGTGCGGAATCTTTTGGATTTTATTGAGTTTTGATAACGATGGAATTCGCCTCCGAGTGAGGTTCTTCCTTCTCCTCTCTGCCTGAAACACTCGTCTCCGTTGTGCTTGACAGATAATTCGGCCTGCCGGATCGTTCGATCGCGGTCTGTGCAGAGGAACTTCCAGTCAGTCAATGGACTGCCTAAGTCCATCGTGCTGTGGTTTCATAGCTGCAGGACGAAAGAGACAGGCGGATAGAACTCGGCGTTAGCTAGCTAGCTCAATCCAGTGAGCAGAAGTGGCTTCCGGCAACGGTAGTTCTTCCCTGTTTACACGCGTGTGGATAGGCGAGATAGCTAGAAACTCAAAACGATACTCGACCTTGTTCAACTACTACCGAATTCACCTTGAGTTCACTCACTTATCACGTGTGTCGCGCAAAATTACCTACATAACTGCAAAACATAATATCCAAAGGGTTGACAGGTAAATATCGTTACGTGTACGCACAGCGTTTGCTGGAAATGCTCTGACCATCACCGGTATGAACCCCTTGAAAAGTGCGCGTGGACTCTCCGTCCTTAACAAATCCCTGAATACATCGCGTATACCGTTGGGATACTTGCCCTCGGGAGCTAAAACAAGCGTACATGCATCACTTTGGTCATTATCACAACGTAAAACACGATGACCTTGAAACACGTAGGGTATCTGGGGTAAAACCAGAGGAAATGGAAGAGACATGAATCTCTTTCTCGTCCTCGCCCTGTGATTCTAGGATCACTACTAGCTGGGTCAGGGTGTGCACTGCACTGTGCACTTGAAGAAAAAAGCTGAAAACGGCCAGAATTACCCCACCTCCCAACCCGGTTTTACCCCACACACAGCAGTGTACCCTAATTAGATGGTAACCCATATACCAGTTTGCAGGCGTGACTTCAGGACATCTGGCATGATGGCCCATCCCCAGTTGGCCATACCAGCTAGGCCACCCGCCGCTAAAGTCACCAACGGGTTCAATTGAGAGCGGTCTTTGCCCGCCCAAAACTGCATCAGCAACTCGTAGCCACCCAAATACATACCACTGGCAGGAACATCTGTCACAAAAAGAGACAAAAGGGATTACGTAGGCCTATGCCATGCTTTGCAAACAGCATATTCGAATGTACGTAAAGGTCCTGTACGTACGTGCAGAATCAAGCGTGAAAGTGCCCCGTACCCCGTACATACGGTACGTACGTCTTATGTGCGAGGTACCTACCGTATTGTATGCATCGAATGCGTGTACATAAACACATGCTGCATACAGGTAAGGTGTACGTACGCACAGCTCAAAGTCAGAAAGATGCTGTGGCTAAACTCTAAACGTACGCGCTATAAAAATATTTCCTTCCGCGCTATTGCAAAACTGGTCAATTTTATGGGTCTCTGAAAACTTTAACCGAGAACATAGACAGCAGGCGTATGCATCGTTACATGTGCAGGCAGATTCTTTCAGAAACTTCGTCGCTCATGTATAATAGAGTAGGCCTACCTCTGAGCAAGGTGGCGCAGGTTCCCCGGTAGAGACTACGGATGCCTCCTTCGCGAAACAACTGCCGACCACAGTCGATGGGACCAGCGAATCTCGCACCCCCAGCCGGACTCGCTTGCTGAATCTACAATGCAACAAAAGTCTGTTGGAAAGCAGAATAGAACAGTACGCAAGCTGTGAAGAAGTACATACAAAGGGGTTTGTACACAAAGCGCCTGGAATCAAACGGGCAAACTAACCTGGAGCAAGCATTTGATTCTCTCTCCTGGCACCATAATCACAGTGGTCAGAACACCGGCAAAGCAGCCGGCGTTAAAGTGTTGTAGCAAACTGAAACAGAAGCAGCAGGAAAAATGTGCTACACACACTGCATCCATGCTATTCGCCACTTGCGCTAAAGATTATGGGCCGTCGCGAGCTGATCCCTCTGTTTTCCAGCGCGTTTTCCTGTGATCGGTACCGGCGGGGTCACCGATCAAACAAAACGCAATGAAAAACAGAGGGAACAGTTCGCGACCATCTATAATTCTTAGCGCAAGTAGCGCATAGTCCGTCCGTCTAGCGACAATAATTGTCAATTGAGTGGTAACTGCGAAAAATAGAAATTTTCTCCATGTTTCATGCATTCCCACTCTGCGAGAGTACACGCAAACTGCGCAGCACGGGCTAGGGACCCAGCGACAACGCTCGCTGGATGGACTATGCCATAGTCTTGACCAGAGATATAGGCTTGAATACGTTCAGTACGCATTAGTGAGCATGTTTTGTAACATACATACGTGAGTTCTTCTCCTGGTTTCTTCTGCAGCCGTCGTCCTATGGAGCTACCGAAGAAGAACAGGGCGTACAGAGGAGCGATGCCAGCCAATGGGGCTGCCATACCTTTGTAGATTGCAAAAAATCCCTGAACCAAAAAAGCTTGATCATGTCATGGATAAAGTACGCACGCATTACAGTTACATACCTGTAGAACGTATGCATCTCCATACAGATGCCGTATTGCAGGGCATGTGACAAACGAAAGAAATACATGGGCATACAGTACCTCTTTTGATACAGTTTTGCCAAAACAATCGAACATGCCTTTGAACATTGGCGCTTCACCTGGCTTGGGAACTGGCATCGTTTGCAAACGGACCTACAACGGAAACACAAAAGTACGTACTCGTAACTTGGGAAAACAGTCTAAAATGCATTGTTATGTACATACCTTGACGGTGTCGAAAGGATGTCCGCTTGCAACCAAACACATCCCTCCAAAACCACCGGCAAGGAAATTTGTGACAGGATTTGTCCGAGATTCTCCGCTCATATTGCTTGCTTTTGCTACGACGATTATCAAGCAAAATCCAAACCAACAGTTGCGTCCGAAGCGAATATTTCCGTATTTTTTTGTTCGTTCGTTTTCCTTATGTTGCATTTCTTGTACTATTTCTGCATAAAGTTTATGCATCGTAGCAAATATAATTGAGTTATATTTGCAGCTTTAGCACAATTGCGCAGAAAAATGTATTTTCACTAGCACAAAAATTACGGTATCTACTTGGGATTTTGTAGCGATACCGTAACCAAATTTGTACGAAGAAATTTCTGAGAATAAAATTCAAAACGGAAACGGAAGAAGAATAACAATTTGAAATTTTGGTGTAGGCCTACTCTTTTCCGAAGCGAAGGCATGCAGAAAATGACCATTTCCCGCTCTTCTGTTGCGTTGCGTTTCCGTCCTACCCGAAAAATTTCATCTTTCTCGCCTTCAGCTTCAAAAATCGCGATTGACAGTGCTCCAGAAGAGGCGAAACCATCAGCAAGTTCTCAAACAGGACTTCAATGGCCCGGGGACACTGTCCGTTCAACTTTTCTGGACTTTTTCTGTAAGAAGAAAAACTACAGCTTCATTCCGTCATCTTCCGTTGTTCCCGCAGAAAAGGCTGATGTTGCGTTTGTGAATGCGGGAATGTATCAGTTCAAGACAGTTTTTCTTGGTACGGCGCCATCAAACAGTAGATTAGGCGCCTTATGTACTGCTGCGAATAGCCAGAAATGTATCCGTTTGGGTGGAAAACATAATGACTTGAAAGCGGTTGGAAGGGACGGTACACATCAAACATTTTTCGAAATGCTTGGACACTGGTCTTTCAATGGTCATTTGTCAAAGAAGGAAGCTTGTGCCCATGCTTTGGAGCTTCTTTTGACTGAATACCAACTGCCCATGAACCGCCTATACTTCACCTATTTCAACGGGGACTTTGGGCCTAATTCCGGCAAAATTCCCGAAGATTCCGAGGCGGCGCAGATTTGGAGAGAATTGGGCGTGAATTCGGAGCGAATTCTCGGGCGGAATTGGACGGAAAATTTCTGGCAGATGGCTGAGTCGGGGCCTTGCGGACCTTGCACAGAAATTCTATATTCACTTCACGATCCGCCGTCTTTCGAGAATTCTGTGGAATTATGGAATTTGGTGTTCATCGAATACAATTTGCTGAGTAGACCCTGGAACGTGAAGAGGCTGCCAAGTTTTCACGTGGGTACGTAATCTAGCTTTGCTTATGCATTCTTGGTAATCTGAAGAGATGATCAATCGAACATAATAAGTAGGGTACTGTGGGGTAAACCGGACCCGGAAAAGCCTTGTGAGGTCGTTGCCCACAGTCCGGTTTTACTCACCAGTACCCCAACAAATTTATATTTTTTTGTTTCTTGCAGATACCGGCCTTGGGTTGGAACGTTTGACCGCTGTGCTACAAGGCGTAACGTCAAACTACGAGACAGATCTGTTCTCACCCATTCTTCAATGCATACACAGCATAGTGGGAGGACTTCCGTACCAAGAATTATATCAAGAACTCGACCAAGAAGAACGTAACACATCTTATAGAATCTTGGCAGATCATGCGAGAATGTGCACTGTTGCCATAGCAGATGGCGTCTCACCTACCAACAAAGGCAGCGGTAGATTTCTGCGAAAATGCTTATGGAGCGCTGCCTATCGAGGGGGAATCCTTATGAACTCTTGCTCATCTCGATCGGAAGGAATTCTGCCAGAATTGGTCAAGCAAGTCGTCGCAATGCTGGGCCTCGCTTTTCCGGAATTGATCAGCGAACGAGAGTATGTGTTGGACGTGGTAGCGAGCGAAGAGAAGAATTTCTGGTCGTTGTGGTCGAAAGGAGAAGCTCGATTGACTGAATTCTTGGTGAGGAAGCAGGGAAGAGTAGATGTGAGGGATGTTCTGTCGGTGTACTACAGTTTGGCACTGCCTCAGGAGATTCTGTTGGACTTTGTCAAACGGAAAGGCAGCGAAGTAGGAGAGGAAGAATTGGAGAGGCGGCTGGAGGAAGAACGAGGTGCTGAGGCGGAGGAGAAGAGAGTTGGAAACGGACATTCGCACGCGGAGAAATTGGGAGTGGAGTTGACGGTAAGGTTGACCGTACCAGGGGACCGTACTGTAGAACTCCAATTATAGAACGCCTGAAAGGAAAGCCTAATAGTACGAGTACTACGTACGTACAAAGGAGGGTATTTCCTCCCATGGTCTACCTACATATTTAGCGAGAGATGTCTCTAGGCATTTTTTCCTTACTGCGAAAAATAGTACACGCATTTTTCTACGTGGAAGCCCGGGCACAGGCTCAGAGAACTATCTCGCTGGATGGACTGTACTGCACATGGGAATATGATACTTATCTAAGAATACGTAATCTTCGCGGGTGTAGGTTACCTACTGTACGTGTATATGCCTGCCTGCATGACATGTGCACGTGTAGTATACGTACGTCCGTACGTACATGTGTAAGATTACGTACCTAGTATGTCGGTACTTTCGTACTGTGTACGTACACGTCACCGCTGCCCAGTAAGAGTGACGGATGTACTGTACGTGTGCATATAGGCCTACAAACAGATCGCTTATGCGGGTATTTATGTACATAGATGCACAAAGTAGGTACGTACCGATATCATAGCCCATACCTAAGAGCCCATACGGTATAGGCTCTTGCCGATATGAATATTTTTATTTATGCGTACGCTTTGTTACAACTTTTCTTTTCTGCTGTTTTCAGCAGTTGGGCATTCCACCCACCGACGATTCCCCCAAGTACGCCTATCTCGCTGACACGAGCAGCGACCACTACAACTTCCCTCCCATCACGGCCAAGATTCTAGCCATCATTCAGTCTGAGCAGTTGATTCAAAACTTCAGTGATCATCTGGATCCTAAGGATACTTGCGCCATCGTACTGGATAGAACGCCGTTTTACGCGGAATCCGGCGGACAAGTCGCGGACGTAGGAGAATTTCGCGCGTCGAATGGATCGGGAGAGGTCGTATTCAAGGTAAGAATTTACATACGCGTGCTTTGTACACTCAGTATAGGACATTCAGTAGGTACTAACTGATTCCTGAACGTATATATGTATGTACGTTCCAAAAAAGTGGTATGGTACGTACAATGCATGCAATTGACCCATACCGATCCTCACTTTCCGAGACGAGGTGTGTAGGGATGGGTCATTGGGGTGGGGATGTAGCCATTATGTACACATGAATGAACTGGTTGTTCCTTTGCTGCTGGAAGAATAATGTTTAGGCCATGCATGCATATGCATAGTACCATATGTACATACATACGTACCTACTTCACACAGCATATTGCTTTCAGGTGCACACCGCCTCATCCAACTCTGGCTACGTCTTTCACTCTGGCAGCTTCGTATCTGCTCAGTCCACTGCGAAACTGCTCAATACTGGCGACACTGTTGAGGTCTCTATCGATTCGTCTCGTCGATTCGGTTGTACAGTACATCATACGTGCGCTCATCTTCTATTGGCTGCGTTGGAATCGGTGCTAGGCGTCGTCGTGAAGCAGACAGCGTCGGATTTGGATGCGAAGCTCGGACGATTGGTCGTCTGGTCCCCTCGACCAATCAGCATCGAGCATTTGCAGCAGACCGAACGGACGATGCGTCATTGGATACGAGAGAACGCGGAGTTAAAGGTGGAGAGTGTCCCGTTGGAAAGGGCGCGAAATTCGAATGGAATACGATGTCTAAGCGGAGTAACATATCCGGATCCTGTACGGGTAGTTTCGGTAGGTGTTAACGATCCTCGCGATGCGTCGAAGACAGTGGAATTGAGCGAGTTTTGCGGTGGAACTCACGTGAAGCGCACGGGATGTATCGGGGGATTTCTCCTCACTGAATGCAAGGACAGGGGTGGTAACATCAAAGAAATTGGGTTCAAAGCTGGTCCTGCCGCTAAGGATGCACTGAAGATGGCTGAAACTCTTTTGAAAAAGTTGCCTTCTGTATTTTGGCGATGGGAATTGGAGGAAAAGCTGAGGAATTTGATGCAAGAGTGCGGTGAAAAGGACATGAAATGACAGATAATCCTTTATGTGTGCCATTGTGGTAAGGTGCCAAATTGCAGGAAAGAATCTCCCAAGTTGGGAAAGTTCATAATTTGATATTTTCAAACGATGGTGTGAAAATCCACTATGCCCATCTCTTAGAAAATGCAAATATTTCCCGGTGGTGGAAGTTGCATAGCATGGGCATATACTTTTATGCAAAGAGGTAAACGATTGCAGAGAATTGCACAATCTCAATGGGCAGAATATGGCTGGTGATGGACTTGCTGATAATTTTGACAAGACTAAAGGCATATTCACATAGATAGAGTTTCGCGCCTGTGCTTTTCCGCTTTGCACACAACGAACTAAGTAATCCAAAAAACCTGGAAATGGAAAAGCGTAACGAGTGAAACTTCCTATGTGAATACAGCAAACACTCTGTGAACACTCAGTACTGTGCGGTAAGAACCGAAGATGTGGGGTAAAACTGGACACCTGCCTAATATTCGCACCTTGCGTTATGAATCCTTGGCCTAGTATCATGACCAGTTGAAACGTCACCATCACGAGTTCAAACAAAGACGACAAATTATGGCAACAGCCTCGGAGTGAAATCGTAACTTTGCTGTTTTAGCTGGTCATGACTTAGAAGCCACCTTGCGGCCATCCAGGAGTACAACGCAAGCAGCGAATATAGCGGCTTTGAGACCAAATAGACACAATAGAGCCCGGCTTGTTGGCTTGTTCATTCGTCTGCTGCATTTTTGTTTAAAAATTGTAAGGACTTATAAAAGGGTATTATGGGGTAAACCCGGCAACCTACATAGAATGAACGACTTTCAGTCCTCGAAGTGAGCCGGTTTACCCCACAGAACCCAACTGAACATAAAAGCAATACTACACGTTCAAACAAGATGTCGACGTCTAGATTTTATCATTTATCAGTTCTGGTGACGATTGATTCATTTGCAAGAAAGCGCCGGCGTCCAGAATTACCCCTGTCCGCTTTTACCCCACAGTACACAAAATACCCCATGTACCCCACATTACCTGTCCCTGAGAGGTAGCTTGTTCCACCGTGGTCAGTTTTACGTTGCTCTTCGATCTACGTAAGCCCAGTTGAGAGGAAGAGGTCATGGCTGGCAGGAAAAAGTCCAGTCAGTCGGTAGAGGTAAAAAGAGTGCAGAGGAAGAATTGCGCGGATGACGGTAAGCCCTGTGCCTACCGAAGAAAGCTGATCATTTCGATTCTTGGTAATGATTGCTTCGGACAATGATCAAACCTAAAACAGTCAATAAATGTATTTTTCCATAAAATTGAGTCAAATCCGAATGATTCAATTCAACCCTTTTAGCAGCGCTTCCACTTTTTCCTCTTCTTCTTACTTTTTCTTACCGTTTTGTGTCGTCTCTTTCTTTTTTCTTTTTTTGATTGCAGTTTTTGCCTAATATTTCTCCAAAATTTTCTTTACAGCGAACAAAACGCCAAAACCAGACATTTCTGATAAAACTAAAAGTTTGCGTTACGCTTTCGCTTACGCCCGATTTTTACCGGCATTATTGAAACAAGTGTCAATACGATAAAGTCACAAAATTGCCAAAAGTTGAAATCATTATCTTCGTTTTTCGTTGTCAATGTACAAAGTGGGTGGACAACTAGTGAATGAAAGCTGCGCTTGTGCCAGTATTGTTATAAAAACATGGAATTTCGTTTTTATTTTTTCTGATGGTCGTTTTCTATGAAAAATTTTACTGGCGAAAACAGTGGCCAATAGGTGCTTCACTTCTATTTTCTAAATTACAGGGCTAAAATCGCCCCGCAGGGGAAATTTTTTCATGAAAGGCAGCTGAAAATCTCAGCGGAAATGCATGAAAATTGCTTGTGAAAGCACGATTTCAATCTAGTCTCGGTCTTGCCTAAAGTAGGCCCTAAAAGTCGCGAGACCGAGACCGAGACCGAGAAATTAAAAATTTGAAGCCGAGACCGAGACCCGAGCACCGAGATCGCCAAAAATGACCGAGATTTCCGAGACCCAGACCGAGACCGAGAGTCTCGGCCCGATCTTGACACAGTACCAGTACCTAACCTAGGTACCTACCTATGTACCTATACCTACCCCCTTTATTTTTTATTCCTCGTTTCCGCTTCCACTTTTCAATGCAACAAACTATGTAGGCCGAAAAGAAGTTGAACGAAGAAATCCCAGAATGAAAACCCTAACCCAACAAACGAATGACAGGTCATGACGTTTGAAACTGTCCCATTTCCGGGTACAGTATCCCACAAGGCGCATGATGCAAGAACCTCATTGGTCACGCCTACCAGGGAGGCAAAAGGGTAATACGTTGCCATGAGCTAACAATTTGCTAAACTTACAGTAACTCTGAACTTTATGCAGCCTGTCTGATGAATCAACTGCTGGCTGGTAATTTACCCTGAACGGCGAGTAAATTGAACGCCTTGGACACGTCACACGCGCGCTGCGTACGCAATGCCCATCCCATACTATACATACACGTAGTACGTACGTACATAAGTATATGTATAGGTACATGGTGATGCTACGTACGCAAACATCAGTAACAGTCACCTAGAAAATATGCATATGATACGTGCGCAAAATGGCTGTGTAGTGTACTGTGTAGTGTGTGTAATATGACAGCTCAGAGTCGAGCCAGCAATGTGCTAATTTTCATACTACTTCCTTTCCTTATCGTCCGTCTTGTTTGCACAGAGTCGTACTTTTGACTTTTGTAGAGCCGATCGAATACCGTATACGCGACCTAATTTTGCCATCAGCTTCCTTCATCCACAAAAAGCTTGATGTTTTCAAATTGTGATTCAAGGCGGAAAACCCATCGCCTCGCAATTATCAAACGCTTCATCACAGAAAAAAGAAAGTCAAGAAGAAAGTTCGCATATTATTTCCGTTGATTGAAACCCAAGCGATCGAAGATGGCGACCGCATCCAGCGCGACTCCAATGCGTCAAGAAATCAAGGGACCGTCCGCGCTGGGTCCGGGCACGCACCGCGCCACGGCCTTCCAGCAACTGCGCGTACGAACTGCTGGCACCTTCCTGGTTCGCGCCAGTCAAGAAGACACC